>JBBBDQ010018829.1:0-61178 GCA_037127315.1 Ascarosepion bandense | reverse complement strand
TATACGTCAGGTTGCTCCGCTCTCGCCTTTGCTCCTACGTTCTTGCGTTACAGAGCCTTTCCTTCGCAAGTTAAAGGCGAATCGGTCCTTCGCGGGATTACATTACCTGGTGCTACCACCTCCAATGGGGTATTCTGCCTATGCTGACGACGTTTCGACTCTTGTGTCGACGAGCCGAAAGTTGACGAAGTCGACGAGAAATCAGTATGGAACGGTGACAGGGGCCAGATCAACCGCGATAAGTCTGTTGGCTTGCGGTTGGGCGCGTGGAGGGAGTTTCTCTTCCGAGCGCTCACCCTGGACGGACGGGCCGGTCGAGTTCTCAGCGTCTGGTTCGGTCCTGATCTCCAAGTTCTGAAATGAATTAGTCCCGGAGGTACAAAGAAGGAAAGGCGAAAGAGCTGCGTTCGTCATGGTCTCTAGAGGCTGGCAGCAAAGGGGGGCGGAAATGTGTCGCGCATCTACCCAAATTCTCTGCTACCGACTCTCTGTGCTTCTCCGTGTGCCGCCAATGAGCTGGTGAGGATGTGCTGCTCTTTCCTCTTGAGAGGAAGGCAAGGCTCTAAGGTGTGTCGCGAGATCTGCTGGCACTCTCACATGCTTCTGAGGGCGGTCTGGGAATGCCAAGCGTTGATTTGATAAACATACGCTGCGTTGCAGCCTTCCTAGATGCAGATGTGTTCTTGATGGATAAAGGTAATTGGTCTGGAAGGAAGATGCCCGCAAAAGCTTCCATCCCTAAGAAGTCGCTGCATTGGTGGGGAAGGAAGGCCAGCCGTTGCCTCAGGGGCAGGCCAACAGCCCTCGTAGATGCCAGCGACTCCTGGGTTTTCTCTTGGGCACAGCAGATGGCCTCTCTGGCGTCCAGGCATTCTTTATCCTGGGCATTATAATGGGTCTCTTAAATGAGGGGCCAGTTAGGACAGATCTGATTGACAGAGCTCAGTTTGGGCAGAGGCAGACGCATCCCATATGTGCCAAACTTGGTTGTGATGAAATGCCTCCTGAGCAACAGAGGCATCCCTCCTGCCAGCTGGTGATGAAGAGGCTGTCTGGAACAAACAGGAAGCTTAAAGCAGCAGGTTGGTTGTTCGCAAACTGCGTTCGCCACGTGGGTCAGTGGTCAGACTTTGTCTCACGCCTTCTTTCATTGCCGTGTCGTAGTACTGGGTACTCTTAAGTGGCTTGAAACTATAGTTCTTGCTTCACTGCCTTGACAGTTGTTGTCTGCAAGTCGCTTCTGTTTGTAGCAATGTGGTGCCGTCGTTGACTAGGGCTGAGCATTATGTGTTCGTATGCTTACTGGGTGCCATAGGAGTCGTGATTTGGACGACGCGACAGAAGGAGTTCGCGAGGACGAAGTTTTCCTCTTCCCAACTGATTTTTTTGTTTTTTAAGCATCAGCTTAAAGTCAAAATTAGGACGGAAAAGCGACGACTCACCTCCATCAGAATTTACAAACGAAAATTTGATAAATCTTGCGCGAATCTGTCGAGTGAAAGGAGCTGATTTGGGTGGCATTTTGATGACGGTTAGGCATCAGGATATTGGGGATCCTGGACTAAACATTTTCAACCCCTCCCGAAAGTAGGATAGTTTAGTTAATTTGTCTTTTTATGTTTTAATGATGATTAAACTTGACTAGAATTATGCATAGGGCATTGGCCCCACTTTTTATTTTTTTTTGTGCCCTCTCTCTTTTGGTTTAATTCCCCAGCCTTCCCCACTTTTTAGGTGATTAGAGATAACGGTTCTGGTAGAGGCGGGGCTCAACTTCATTCGAGTATGTTTATTTTCGTATTTGTTATTGTGTTTGTGTGTGTGCGTGGTTGTGTGTATGACTGTTTGAATCTGCCAGCCCCGCCAAAAATTTTCTTAGCTAACTGATGTTTCTGTCACGGATAGAGATTGTGGGGGGTTTAATACTAACATCAATTTTTGTTTGAATTTTGTATATATTTTCATTTAATTTGTATAAAAATCGTGGGGTTTGCAATTTTTAAGTGTTATTACCCCCACCCCCCACAGACAAATTGTACATAGGTTTAGTTAGACTTTCATAGAGTGTATTGAGGCATTGTGTGATGCAATAATAAGCAGAATGGGCACGTAAGATTGATGTTTTGGTGGGGATATTCTGTACTGTCTGCTTGGGTCAGTGGTGAGTCTAGCTAGTTAATGTAAGGTAGATGGTCCAGCCTTCTACCCATCCCCACAATTTTGGCCTTGTGCCGCATTTTTCGTAAATTTTTACAAAAATAAATAATTAACGTGTAGTTGTTGTTGGACGTGGTTTTTGTCTTCAAAAACTTAATAAACCTCTACTTTGTTTCAGCTTAGACTTTTTGTTGAAAACATTTTTTATTTGGACTGAATTTGTACACAAGGGCCTTTCTTTGTACCGATAAGTTTATTTTATTTTTATTTTCGTTTTCTTTCTTTGTTGTTTTATTTTTATTTGTTCTAGCTTTTTGTGTTTATTTTCGTATTTTTGGCGGCCATATTTGTTTTGTTTAGGACGGCAATTTTCTTTATTTTTTCTCTTTTTCATTTTCATTTTGAATTTAAATTTTAGTTGTTTTTTATTTAAAAAAAAAAAAAAAAAATTTTTTAATAGTATCTTTTATTTTATTTGTTGACCAGAAACTGATCATTTAACCTTATTTGTTTTCCTCCTTTTGCTTTTCAGCCCCTCCCCGTTTGCGAAAGGGCTGGCCTTTAGGCAATAACACTGCGTGTCTATATTTTTTGTACATATTTTAAAAATTTGTATTTTATTGTAATAGTTTATTGGTTGTTTGTTAAACCTCAAGAGGTTAATTTCGTTTTAAAAAAAAAGGATAATTGTTATTGTAATTTTGGCGCTAAAGGCTAGTTTGCCTTTTGTCTGCATTGTTGTTGTCACATAGTTAATTTGTATAGCACCCCCCCCATTCCACCCTTCCCCCCTCCCCATTCCCCTATTTAGTTACGGAGGAGAAAAAATATAGTTGTTTCTGGTAGATTTAGGTGCAGAAAAATGGCCGACTCAGGTCAGTCGTTAAAAGAAACACAGAACCCCGGTACCATGGGGCCCGCCGGATAAAGATGAGGAAGCTTATCCCCCTGCCGAAAAATGTGACCAAGAATATGGTGGCCAGAAAGGCCCAGAAGACTTCAAGTACGAAAGAATAAGAATGACAATACGAAGGATGCTGAGGCCGAGGGAATCACCCTGTTGTTGGAGATTCCACACCGGGATTTTACATTATAACCTTGCGGAGTTTCTGGAGAGGGCTGAGGTTTCGATCATCTTTTTGAAAGATGACAGAACTTTAGAGCGTAGAATTACAAAAGTTTGAAAAAAGAATGGTGTCGGTCTTCGTGGTGGACAAGCGTACTTTCAGTTTCTCGCTCATTTGAAAGACACAGTGGTTGAACACTGGTGTCCCTAGGGGGTTAAGCCCCAAAGAGTTATAAGAGGACCGGGTTTTCTCACGGTGGGACGTACTGCTACCCTCACCCTAGAGGAATTGCTTGGAAGTAGTGAGCAAGGGTGATGCTAACGACCTAGCTCGTCGGGACAAGCCATATGAGGGCCGAAGGAGGATGCGATAGCGGTATATGAGGTTCTCCTCAGGTTGCCGTTGAACATCTACAACGGCGTCCTATTTAAAGAAATATGGCAAATATTGGCGACCTCATCCGACAACCTGAACGGGGGATGGATGTTTGATATATTGATGGATCAAGATACGCTGAGTCCGTCCCCAACTGCTTGGACTATTGCGGCCGGAAAATGCCGGTCGTAGTGACCAGGCGAAAACCATCTTGCTGGAAGTGTGGGCAGATTGGTCACCCTCCTCCTTCTGTCCAGAGAAGAAGGCCTCTGGTGCTCCGGCCGCTGGCGACCAAAATACCCCTAAGCCTGAAAATTGTGGTTCGCAACGCCTGTAACGGGCCTAGTAGCGACACGGTCCGGGGACTTAAAAACCCCGGGTGGGTCTCGGCCCCCATCCTCTCAAATTCTTGAGCCTGCCACTGGTGTGGTTAAGGACAAAGACGACGGAGAATGGCGTGTCGTTACTAGAGCAAAGGGAAGAGCCGAGCAGCGGGACCTCGGTCCCCTGAGGCACTAAGGGATGACACCAACAGTCCCGCTCTCTATCAGCAGTAAGGGCGATGTCCCGGCAGTTCGCAAGATGCTCCGTTAACGGAAAGTTGCAAAAACAGGCGGAGCTAAGCTGGAAAAGATTAAAAAACTGAAGGCTCAAAAAGGCTCTAGAGTCAAGTAAGACCAAGAAATCATCAGCAGCGTCAATGGCATCTGCCCACTTCTCCTCCACACTAAGGGTACTTCGCGCCTCCTCCATGACCAAATCCTTGACCCACACCCCTTCCAAAATGACCATATTTAAAAAACCATCCACCCAGTCCCTTCAGCCCCTTCTCCTGTCCTTCTCCAGTCCCTTCTCATGGTTTATCCCCAGCTAGTTCTGCCCTTTCCTGTTCCCCAGTGTATCTGCTACCCCCATAACACCGACTCCTTCTCAATCCCCGCTTAAAGATTCATTTAAGGAGGCAAAGAAGCGGACACAATAAGCGGCAAAGAAAAAAAAAAGAAAAAAAAGCCTCCTTTTAATGTGGGGGCGGATGTTTGCCGTGTTCTCAGGACACTGCCCAAAAGGCTATTAATCAATGTAAAAAGGTCAAAACATTGTGGAAATGTAAACAAAATGAAAAACAAAGATATTTGAAGATCCACTCCAAACCAAGAGACAAAAGACTTGCTGACAGGTGGTGAGATCTGGGGTACGGGTCAAACCATGTATGGAGTATGCTTGGAGAGGCCAATGACTCCATCCCGATGAGCCCTCCAGTGCTAGCCACTTCTACAAGCAGTGAGCCAGAGGAATTTGGATCAGTTTTGTTCTGGGAGGACCCCCTATTTTTGTTCACCCTTCCCTTTACAGAGCTTTAAAATTAACATTCCCCCTGGATATTGATGGCCTGTCCAATGATGGCTTTTTCATCAGAAGACTGAAATGGGCCAAGGCTCAATGGGACAGGCACGTCATTAATATGTCCCCTGAGATGTTTGGGCACAGGTAGCATAGCCCTAATCGGACTGATAATGGCTCTCCAGACAATGAGTATAAATGGCCAGGGCCTAGAGATCAGGTCCTGAAACAATGTCTCAGCCAGTCTTCCAGCGCCTGGATGACAGAATGTATATTGTGCTCACAGGAGACCCGGTTTTCAACTCGCGATCATGAGGATATACTGTCTGAGGGGTTCGCCCTCTATTCAGCATGTTTTGATGGACGCTCGAGAGATGTGTTTCTAGCTGATGAGCAAATTCTTGAATGCGGCGTGTACCCATGTCTTCGCAGATCCGGCAGGCAGACTTTGTGTGCTGGATCCTTTACTATAAAGGATAAGTCTCTTCGTCTCATTGGGGTTTATGCGCCCAATGTCCATGCGGAAGAATCATAACTGTAACAGCGGATCAGACGTTTTTGACGACATCTCGTCGGATAGTTTTAGCGGGCGATTGATGCCGTCCTTGACCCCATTATAGATCGCGCGGGAAAGAGATCGGGTACTAACAACCCGGATGTAGAAACGTTACAGGACTTTATCGACGAGTTCGATCTTGTCGATAAATTTGAAATGAACACCCCCGGGATATAGTATGGACTTGGACTAATAGGGGCAGCTCAGCTACGGTGGTGCGTGCTAGCTTCGTCGACCGAGTCTTAGTGAGGAGAGTCGATGTAGGGCTCTTAGGTTGTCCAGTTTCATTCGATAGTTTTACTCCGGATCGCGGGCTCGTCCGGGTTCGCGTAAACTTAGATAAGCCTAGGATTAAATTAGGCGCAATTCTGGAAATTGAACTGTTTCAATGTTTGAAGAGCAAGATTTCCAGGACCAGTTGTGACTCGCGCAATCAACGGGGTGGCGGGGGCTGTGGTTGGGAGGACCAGTGGTGGGGATCCTTGAAATCCAATATTAGACGTTTGCTGCTGAATATAGCCGTCGACTCAATCCTAGAAAGATTGGCAGCACAAACACAGTAGAAACAAAGTTGATCGGGCTATCGAATCCCGTGTTAGTGGGGACGTAACTTCCTTAGCTAGACCGAACCAAGAAGCCTCCTTGCTTATCAAGAAGGACCAAGCTCTGGTAGTTAGGGCTAGGTTAAAGAGAATGTCTTTCCGCAAGGCAACGAAACATGGCCGCGGTGCGTACGAGGAATTGAGAAATGCTAACTGAAAGGCATATATCGCAAGCGTCACATTGCCGGATGAGGAGAACCTTAGAGCTACAAACGCAGGCATAGTTGAGAGCAACGGCTGACTATTTTCAGGATCTGTTCACCGCGAGGGAGCAGTCCCGGGCACTGCTCGGTTCGATTGCCCTGTTTGGCCGACTTCCCCCGCCTCGAGGCGGCTGAAGCGGCTGGGTGCGAGGGTCCACGTTACAGAGGCTGAGATTTGGGAGGCGCTCAAGCTGGTTGGCCGGGACAAGTCTCCGGGATTGGATGGTCTTCCTTACGAACTGTCGCGAGGCAGTCGCCCGTTCTTGTTCCGCGGCACTGATTTTCAACAACTGGATGAGGCAGGGCTCTATACCCCAACGCTTCCGCAGGGGTGTGATCCAGGTGCTGCGCAAAAGCAAGGACGGTGGGGATTCGTAGATGATAAACTTCTGGCTTGCTGACGATGTTAAATACAGAGTTGAGATTTTGGCCAAGATCTTAGCGACGTTTGGGCTGTGCTCTGATCTGGTGCTTCCGGTAGACTTGTGCTGCCTCGAAGAGGTAGATTCTGGAATAGCCTTCTGTTTGGTACCTTGATGTGAGAAGAGTCGACCTGGAAACACTGATCGAATTTAGATCATTAGGCGGTCGATAGGACCGACATCGTTTTTCTCGAGTCTGTCCTTTCCGCTGCGGTTTCCAGACCCAATTTTTCTTCCTGGATCAAACTTCTGTGCGTCCCCGGTGCGCTGGTGGGGCTCGAATGATTGCGAATCGGAACCTTTTCTATTGACTCCTCTAGCCGTCGAGGTTGTCCGCTCTCGCCTTTGCTCTTGTTCTTACGTTGGAGCCTTTCCTTCTTCATAAAAGTTAAGGCGAATCGGTCCTTCGCGGGATTACATTACCTGGTGCTACCTCAGCCGATATTCTCTTCTCTTCGACGACGTTTTCGGCTCTTGTGTCAGAGCAGAGCCGAGGTTCGACGGAATCAGCAGGAAATCAAGAGGTATGAGACGGTGACAGAGGCCAAGATCAACCGCGATAAGTCTGTTGGCTTGCGGTTGGAAGCGCGCCGTGGAAGGGAGTTTCTCTTCCCGGGCCTTTCCACTGGACGGACGGGCCGGTCAAGACCCTCGGCGTCTGGTTCGGTCCTGGTCTCAGTTGGAAATGAATTGGTCGGAGGTACGAGAACTTAGAGACTTGGTTCGCTCGTGGTCTCTGAGGAAGCTTTCCTTAGGGGAGGGCGGAAGTGTGTTTCCCCGCATCTACCGGATGCTCCTTTTACCGACTCTCTGTGCTTCCACTCCCGTGTGCCATGTTAATGACTGACAAGATCAGGGTCTTGTGCTTTCTACTTCTGCGGCCTCTGGGAGGAGCAGGCTCCTAAGGTGTGTCGCAGATCTATGGCCTCCATCCTTCTGAGGGCGGTCTGGGAATGCCAAGCGTTGAGATTCGTCAACATAACTACACGCATTACTATGAATGAATGTGTTCTGGTGGATGAAGTGGTGAGTGGAAGGAAGATGCCCGCAGCTTCCCATCTGCGGGGTAGTAACCATTGTGCGGGAAGAGGCCGACGCGTTGCCATCGACGGTCTCGCCTGCTCGTGAATGCCGGCGAGCACTCAGTTTTCTCTTACGGGCGACGATGGCCTCTCTGGCGTCCAGGCGTTGTCCCTTCGGGCATTATATCGGGTGCTAGTGAGGGGGGGCCGTTCGGGATGATCAGTTGACGACTCTGGTTTTGACGAAGCAGGAGAGGCGCGCTCCATATGACGCCGGGCACCGAGTTTGAAATGCCTCACAAACAACGGGCCATCCCTCACCCTGCTGGTGATACGAAATGTCTGGGTCAAACAAGGAAACACAGCAGCGGGTTGGTTGTTTCGCCAAACTGCGTTCGCTGCGGTGGGTCGGTGAATAAGGACTTGTCTGCGCCTTCTGTTCAGTGTCGTAGTACCGTTGTGTAGAGTGGCTTGAAGACTTCATGGTTCGCGTAAGCTGCGGAAAGTTCTTTGTCCTGGAAGTCGCGCTTCTGTTGTAGCAATGTGGTGCCGTCGTTGACTAGGGCTGAGCATTATGTGTTCGTATGCTTGCAGGTGTTGTGCTTTGAGTCGTGATTTGGACGACGCGACAGAGGAATTCTATGGGGACGAGAAGTTTTCCTCTTCCAACTGATTTTTTGTTTTAAGCATCATTAAAGTCTACAAAAATCGGACGAACTTTTGACGACTCCTCAACAGAATTGTTGAGTTGGAGTAAATCTTTGCGCGAATCAATAGGTAGAAAGGGCCCGCAATTTGGAGTAGCATTTTGATGCCGGTTAGGCATCAGGATATGGATTCCTGGACTAAACATTTTCAACCCCTCCCGAAAGTGGGATAGTTTGAATTAGTGTTTTATGTTTTAATGATGGTTAAAACATTGGGTAATATGGGCGTGCTTCTTTTGTGTGTACACATGCCACCTCTCTTTTTTTGGTTCCAATTCCCCTGACCGCCCCACTTTTTAGGTGATTAGAGATAACAGTTCCCTGGTAGAGGCGGGAACATCACTCGTTTCGAGTGTGTTTATTTTCGTATTTTGCTTATTGTGTTTGTGTGTGTGTGGTTGTGTGTGTGAGCTGTTGGGAATCTTGCCAGCCCCGCTAAAATTTCGCCCAGCCTTTGATATTCTGTAGCCACGGATAGAGATTGTGGGGGGTTTAATACTAACATCAATTTTGTTTAGTTTTTTATATGTTTTCATTCGTTGTATAAAAATCATTGGGTTTGCAATTTTAAGTGTTATTTCACCACCCCCACAGAATAAAAATTCTATGCATGCAAAGTTTGATTAGACTTTCATGGGTGATAGAGGCATTGTGAATAATAATGGCTAGAATGGGTAAGTAAGATTGTGATGTTTTGGTGCAAGGGATATTACTACGTCATATGCAGTCAGTGAGTGAATCAACTAGTTAAATGTAAGACAGATGAAGGCTCATTTATCCCCACTATTTGGCACATGTGCACATTTTTTATAAATTTTTACAAAAATAAATAGTGCTGTGTAGTTGTTGTTGGACGTGGTTTTTTGTCTTTAGGTGCTCCTGACCTGTTTGTTTCAATAGGACTTTTTGTTGAAAACATTTTTATTTAGACTGAATTTTGTAAAATTTTCTTTCTTTGATAGTTATTTTATTTTATTTTTTCGTTTCTTTCATTGTTTTATTTTATTTGTTCTAACTTTTTTTGTATTTTATTTTCGTATTTTTGGCAGCCACTGTTGTTTTTGTTTAGGTCGGCCGTTTTCTTTTATTTTTCTCTTTTCATTTTCTGTTGTTATACATTTCAAGATTTATTTTTATTAAAAAAAAAAAAAAAAAAAAAAAAAATTCATTATTAATAGTATCTTTTATTTTATTTAGTGAATGAAACTTCTGGTGTTTAAACTGTTTGTTTTCCTCCTTTGTATTTTTTCAGCCCTCCGTTTGCGAGGGTAGCCTTTTGAGCATTTCTTGCGTAACTCTCTCTTATATTTTCTTTAAATTCTTTTGTATTTTATTGTAATAAGTTTATTGGTTGTTGTTAAACCTCTCAAGAGGTTAAATTTCTTTAAAAAAAAAGGATATTGTTATTATATATTTTGTACTTAAAGACAATGTTGCTTGGTTGTTGCCGTTTGTCTTTATTGTCTGCGGATTAATTTTGTATAAAACTACCTCATTCCCCCTTTTTTTACCTATCCCATTCCCCCTATTTAGTTACGGAGGGGAAAAAAAATATACTTTTTCTAGTAGTTGGAGTTGAAAAATGACAAACTCAAGTGAATAATTAAAAAACTGAATTTTGTTGCCTTTAAGGGCCCGCCGGATAAAGATGAGAGGCTTCTTTTCACCCTATTTGAAAAATGTGTCCAAGAATGGTGGCTGAGAAAGGCCCAGAGAGCTTCAAGTACCGAAAAGAATAAGAATGACGACCACGAAGGATGCTGAGGCCGGGGAATCGCCCTGTTGTTAGGTGTCACCGGGGCCCGCAGTGAAAACGTGCGTTTCGGAGAGGCCAAGGTTCGATCCTTTCACCCGAAAGATGACGGGCTTTTAAACCCCAGAAGTCGAGTTGAAAAAAAGATAGTGCGTCGGTCTTCGTGGTAGGACAAGCGTGCGCAGGGTAGCTCATCCACGAAAGGGGCAGTGAACGTTAATTTTTGTTGTCCCTAAGGGTTAAGCCCCAAAGAGTTATAAGAGGACCGGGTTTTCTCCCGTGGGACGTACATACCTCACGAAGGTGCTTGGAAGTGGTGGGCGGGAACTGATCCCTCCGCTGACCTAATAATCGGGACGTACCTTCGAAGGCCGGGGAGACCCACGGCCCGACAGTGTATACGGTTCCTCCTCAGGTTGCCGGTGAACATCTGGCGTCTCTGACCCCGAAAATGGCCAATCAATGGCGGAGCTCATCCGACAACTGAGCGGGGGATGGATGTTTGATATATTGATGGATCAAGATGCCTTCGAGTCCGTCCCCAACTGCTTGGACTATTGCGGCCGGAAAATGCCGGTCGTAGTGACGGGCAAGAAACATCTTCACTGGAAGTGTGGGCCAGATTGTTCACCTGTCCTCCCCTTCCACATCCCGAAGAAACCTCTGGTGCTCAAGCCGCTGGCGACCAAAATACCTAAGCTATGAAAATTGTAGTTTCCGCAACGCCTGTAACGGGCCTAGTAGCGGCACAGTCAAGAGGGACTTAAAAACCCCGGGTGGAGTCTCAGCCCCCACATCCTCTGGTCTGAAGCCTGCCACTGGTGTGGTTAAGGACAAAGAAGCGTGGAGAGCCGGCTGTCGTTACTAGAGCAAAGGGAAGAGCCGAGCAGCGGGACCTCAGTCCCCTGAGGCCACTAGGGATGACACCAACAGTCCCCACTCCTCTATCGCCGTCAAGGGCAGTGTCCCGGCAGTTCACCAAGATGCTCCGTTGAACAAAAACAGGCAGGAGCCTGTTGGAAAAAAAGATTAAAAAGCTGGGGGAAACAAAAAGGAGCTCACAGTCTATATGGTAAGACCAAGAAATCATCAGCATCAGTGTCCTTGCCCCTACTTCTCTCCCCAAAAAATTGTGGCACCTCCTCCATGACAATCCTTGTTACTTTACCCAAAATGACAGTACCAAAAATAATCACCAATTATTATTTACATGTCTTTGCTCCATACCTCCAGGTCACCTGCTGCGGACATACAGCTAGTTCCTACCTTTCTTTAAAGTGTATCTTTACACACTTGGCCTGACTCCTTCTCAATGCTTAAAAGATTCATTTAAGGGCAAAGAAACCCGGACACAATAAGCGGCAAAGAAAAAAAAAAAGAAAAAGCCTCCTTCCATTATGGGGCAGGATGTTTGCCGTGTCTCAGAGGACACTGCCCAAAGAACTGTTAATCAATGTAAAAGGGTCAAAACATTGTGGAAATGTAAATGCATCACAAAAAACAAAGATGTTGAAAGATCCTGCTTTCAAAGGCATTAAAAGAACTTTGTGGTGGTGAGATCCTAATTTTTGATTCGAGCCATGTATGGAATATGCTTGGAGAGGCCAATGACTCCATCCCGATGAGCCTCCAGTGTGTACTTGCAAACGATGACCAGAGGAATTTGGGATCAGTTTTGTTCTGGGAGGACCCCTATTTTTGTTCACCCTTCCCTTTGGGCACAAATTAACATTTACTGAATATTGGTGGCCTGTCCAATGATGGCACTATCCATGGACTGAGAATGGGCATTTGAGCTCAATGGGACAGGCCGTCAGTATCCTGTCCCTGTAGATGTTCCCAATTTGTTATTTCAGCTATAATCGGACTGATAATGGCTCTCTGGGTTAGCTAGTATAAATGGCCGGGGCCTAGGATAAGTCACACAGAGCATGTTATCCAGCCACGCTGATCTTCAAACTTTCAATTATGATGTATTCTTTATACAGGAGACCGGGTTTTTAACAAGTCAACAGGGATATACCGCTCTGGAGGTTCGCCCTCTATTCAGCATCTGTGCAGTGGACAACTCGAGAGGTGTTTCCTGGCTAGTGGTGAAGTCCTTGGAGTCCGAAGCGTGTACCCATGTCTTTAGCAGATCCATGAGCTTGAGCTTTTAGCCATGCTGGATGTTACTATAAAGGATCAGTCTTCGTCTCATTGAGGTTTATGCCCAATGTCGCATTTGGAGCGGCTCTCTTTGTTTCGGCAGATCGAGCCGTTTTTGACGGCATCTCAATCCCGGATGGTTTTAACTGGGCGATTGAATGCGTCCTTGACCCCGATATAGATCGCATAGGGGAAAGATCGGAGTACTAACAACCGGATGCTAAAAGCATTTCGGTTTTATCGACGGGTTGATCCACAACCGATGAGAGTACCGAAATGAACACCCCAAGGATATAGTATGGACTTGAATTTATGGGTGAAGCTCGGCTACGGTGGTGCGTGCTGGCATATCGAAGCTAAGGAATCTGTGCTGAGAGGAAGATCAGTCAGACTCCTTGGGTTGTCCAAGTTTTCATTCGATGGTTTACTGGATCAGCAGGCTCGTCCGGGTTCGCGTAAACGATAAACCGGATTAAATTGGCTGGTTGCACAAATTGAACTGTTCTGTTGTTTGAGAGCGAGATTTCCCCGGACCAGTTCGAAACAACTGAATGAAAGCAAAAAAGAGGAATTCGACGGAATGTGGTTGGGAATAAGTGGTGGGGATCCTTATCCAATGTTAAGTCGTTTGCCGCGCAGATAGTAAATCGACAATCTGAGAAGGAGTTAACCTTGCAAACGGCGGTAGAGCCAAGGTGATCTGACTGCCTCAAATCCGTGTTGGTGAGGACGTAGCCTTAGCTAGAGGCTGGGAGCAGGCTCTTGACATCAAGAAGGACTAGCTCTGGTAGTTGGGGCTAGGTTAAAGAGAATGTCTCCTCCTGAGGCAACGAACATGGCCGCAGAATTGCGTGGAGGGGTGAAAATGCTAGCAAGAGGCATGTCACTAGGCGTCATTGCGGATGAAGATGCGTGAAACTGGCTTGCCGGGGCATAGTTGAGGCTTTTCGCTGAGCTACCCCTGGATCTGTTCACCAGGGCCGGGTGGGCACTGCTCAGTTCGTCCCTATTTGGCCGGCCCCCGCCTCGAGGCGGCTGAAGCGGCTGGGTGCGGGGTCTGGTGGGGGCTGGTGGAGAGCCTCAGCTGGTTGGCGGGACAAGTCTCCCGGGATTGGATGGTCACTCGCACAGACTGTGCTTGAGGCAGTCATACACGTTCTTGTTCTCCTTTGGCCTGATTTTCAACAACTGGATGGGGCAGAATCTATACTAACGCTTCACCAGGGGTGTGGTCCAGGTGCACCAAAGAAAGCAAGGACAATTGGGGATTCGATAGATAACTGGGCCTTTTTACGGTGGTAAATACCGGTTGAGAATTTTAACTTCAGATGTGGCTTCGTTGCAGGCTGTGCTCTCTAGTCTGATTAGCTTTGAGCAGACTTGTGCTGAAGGGTAGGACTATTCGGGATAATGCCTTCATTTGGTACACCTTGATCATGGAAAGTGTTTACGGAAGCCGCGCTGATCAATTTAGATCAGTCCAAGGCGTTCGATGGTTCCTTGACATCATTCTCGAGTCTGTCCTTTCCACTGCCAGTTTTAAATTTAATTTTCGCTCACTGGGATCGACTTCGCCGCGTCCCCGTTACGCCGGTAGGAAGTGAATGGGTGATCGGAACCTTTTCTATTGACTCGCTCCTTGTCAGGTTGTCCGCTCTCTTTGCTCTCTACGTTCTTGCGTTAAGACCTTTCCTTCGCAAGTTAAGGCGAATCGGTCCTTCAAGCGGGATTGGCTCACCACCTGGTGCTACCACCTCAGGCAGGTATTCTTTTCCTCTGCTGACGACGTTTCGGCTCTTGTGTCGAGCAGAGCCGAGATTGACGAGTCAGCAAGGAAATCAGGGGGTATGAGACGGTGACAGGGGCCAAGATCAGCCGCGATAAGTCTGTTGGCTTTGGGTTGGGCGCGTGGAAGGGAGTTTCTTTTGGAAGCTGCTTTCCTGGACCAGGACGGGGCAGTCAAGATTCTCGGCGTCTGGTTCGGGACCTGATCTCCAGTTGGAAATGGATAGTCCGGAGAGTACAAGAAGGCAGAGGCTGCAGTTCGTCGGGGAATGCAGAGGCGCTTTCATGCGGGGAGGGCGGAAGTATATGACTTGCATACCCGATTCTCGCTTCACCGACTCTGGCCGGCACACGCCGTGTGCCATGTGGCTGGTGGGGGTCTTGTACTCCTTCCTCTGGGGGAGGGGCCGGCTCCCTAAGGTGTGTCGCGAGATCTGTAGCCTCCATCCTTTGGGGAGCGGTCTGCGGAATGCCAAGCGTTGAGATTCGTCAACACGCTGGCTGCCTTCCTGAGCAGATATGTGTTCGCAAGTGGATGAGAATGGTGAAAATTCTGGAAGAGGTACCCGCAAAGCCCTCCTGAGTGTGCATTCGTGGGGAAGAGGCCGGCGTTTACCTCGAGGCGAATGCTCCTTCTATCGACGAGATGCCGAAAGCGACGCTGGTTTTCTCTTGCAGGCGACAGATGGCCTCTCTGGCGTCAGGCGTTGTCCCACTTGGGCATTATCGGGTGTAGTGGGGGGCGTTCGGGATGATCTGATTGACGAGCTCGGTTTGACGAAGCAGGAGGCGCGCTCCGCCCTTGGCCTTGGCGCCCGGGTTGAAATGCCTCACAAACATGAGGGCATCCTCATACAAGGCTGGTGATACGAAAGGGAAACCTGTCTGCGGGTCTAAACAAGAAGCGGCTGTGGGTTTAGTTTCTGAACGGCAAACTGCGTTCGCTGCGGTGGGTCAGTGGTCGAGACTTGTCCCGCCTTCTTTGACGCAGTGTCGTAGTACCGTTGTCTGGTGACGAAGAACTGCATTCCCGCATACTTTCGTATACAGTTCGCTGTCACTGCAATCACTTCGTTTGCCGTCTTGGTGCAGTGGTGACTGAATGAAGCCATTTATGTGTTCTTCATCCTTGCTGGATATTCTCACGAGTCGTGATTTGGACGACGCGACGGAAGAATTCAGAGGGACGAAAGTGCCATATTGCGCTGGTTATTTTGACATCGAGCAAGGTCAAATCAGGACGGAAAAACGACAACTCCCTCATCAGGAATTTACGCCGAAAATTGGTCGTCTTGCCTGAATCTGTCGGTGAAAGGAGCTGATTTGGAGTGGCATTTTGTTGATTAGGCATCGGAATCTTGAGGTTCTGGACTAATACCTTTTCAGCACCTCCTACGAAATGGGATAGTTTCAAATTTCATTGTCTTTTATGTTTCAATAGTGGATTAAGCTGCTTCCCTTTGCAGTGTCATGGGCATTAGCTGCCTTCCTTTTTTTTTTTGTGCTTTACTCCTTTTTTGGTTTCATTCCTGACCTTCCCTTTTGGTGATTAGAATAACAGTTTCCTGGTGAGGCGGGCATCTTTCATTTTCAGTCTGTTTATTTTCGTATTTGTTATTGTGTTTGTGTGTGTGCGTGGTTATTATTATAAATGACATTTGAGATCCCCTGCCAGCCCCCGCTAAAATTTCGCCAATAGCAGTGTTCCTGTCACGGATAGAACATGAGGGGTTTAAACCACAACATCAATTTTTGTTTAGTTTTTATTATATTTTCATTCATTGTATAAAAATCATTCAGGTTTGCAATTTTAGGTATTATTCCCTTTACCCCCACAGACAAATTGTACATACGGGTTTAGTTAGACTTTCATGGAGTGTATTGAGGCATTGTGGTGCTCGTAGTAAGAATGAAGTACGTAAGATTGTGATGTTTTGGTGCAAAGGGATATTATACTGTCTGCTTGGGTCAGTGAGTGAGTCTAGCTAAGTTCAATGTAAGACAGATGAAGACCAGCCTTCCCCATCCCACTATTTTGGCCTTGTGCCGCATTTTTTGTAAATTTTTACAAAAATAAATAGTGCTGTGTAGTTGTTGTTGGACGTGGTTTTTGTCATTTCACGACTGCTCTGACCTCTGCTTTGTTTCAGCTTGGACTTTTTGTTGAAAACATTTTTTTATTTGGACTGAATTTTGTACACAAGAGCCTTTCTTTGTACCGATAAGTTTATTTTATTTTATTTTTCGTTTTCTTTCTTTGTTGTTTTATTTTTTATTTTGTTCTAGCTTTTTGTATTTTATTTTTCGTATTTTTTGGCGGCCATATTTGTTTTGTTTAGGTCCTTCCGTTTCTTTTCTTTCTCTTTTCATTTTTCATTTGGTCTTAAGTGCCAGATTTATTTTTATTAAAAAAAAAAAAAAAAAAAAAAAAAAAAAAATTTGTTAGCCGTGTCTTTATTTTATTTGACGAAACTGATCATTTAACTGTTTGTTTTCACTTCTTTTGCCTTTTCAGCCCCTCCCCGTTTGCGAAGGTAGCCTTTAGGCAACTCTTTGCGTGTCCTATTTCTGTTACATATTTTAAATTCTTTTGTATTTTATTGTAATAAGTTTATTGGTTGTTTGTTAAACCTCTCAAGAGGTTAATTTCCTTTAAAAAAAAAAGGATATTGTTATTATATTTTGGCCGCTAAGAGGCCAATCTGTTTGCTTTGATTTGTTTGCCGTTTGTCTTTATTGTAAAGGTTAATTTGCTTATATTTCTCCATTTCCCCCCCCCTTTTCCCCCCTCCCCATTCCCCTATTTAGTTACGGAGGAGAAAAAAATATAATTGTTTCCTGGTGATTTGGAATTGAAAAATGGCCGACTCAGGTCGGTCGTTTAAAAAGAAACTGAATTTTGAGCCGCCTTTTAAGGGCCCGCCGGATAAAGATGAGGAAGCTTATCCCCCTCTTCCGAAAAATGTGACCAAGAATATGGTGGCCGAGAAAGGCCAAGAGACTTCAAGTACGAAAAGGAATAGAGTGACAATACGAAGGATGCTGAGGCCGGGGGAATCGCCCTGTTGTTGGAAGTCCCCACCGAGTTGCATTATAAACATTGCGGAGTTTCTGGAGGGGCCTAAAGGTGCCCCGATATATCACTTGAAAGATGACGGACTGAAACCCGCAAGGTCCCAGGTTTGAAAAAGAAGATGGTGTCGGTCTTCGTGGTGAGACGGCTTGTGCTGAGAATTTGTCGCTCCACAAAAAGACCAATCGTTCGGCTGCTGGTGTCCCTAGGGGTTCATTAGAGTTATAAGGAGACCGGGTTTTCTCAACGTGGGACGTACTGCTACCCCTCACCTGGAAGATTGCTTGATAGTGAGCAAGGAATTGATCACTAACGACCTAATAATCAGGACAATATATGAAGGCCGAAGGAGGACACGACAACAGTATATGAGGGTTCCTCCTCAGGTTGCCGGTGAACATCTGGCGTCCTATTTGGGAAATGGCCAGAATATTGGCCAGGCCTGTCTAAAACAGAGCCTGAACGGGGGATGGACGTGGCTGGTATATATTGATGGATCAAGATCTTTCCGAGTCCGTCCCCAACTGCTTGGACTATTGCGGCCGGAAAATGCCGGTCATAGTGACGGGCAGAAAACCATCTTGCTGGAAGTGTGGGCAGGTGGTCACCTGTCCTCCTTCTCAGGAAGAGAGAAGGCCTCTGGTGCTCCGGCCGCTGGCGACAAAAAAATACCCTAAGCCTGAAAATTGTAGTTCCGCAACGCCTGTAACGGGCCTAGTAGCGGCACGGTCCAGGGACTTAAAAACCCCGGGTGGGTCTCAGCCCCCATCCTCTCAAATTCTGAAGCCTGCCACTTGGTGTGGTTAAGGACAAAGACGACAGAGAATGGCCGTGTGGGTACTAGAGGCAAAGGGAAGAGCCAAGGCAGCGGGACCTCGGTCCCCTGAGGCCACTAGGGATGACACCAACAGTCCCACTCCCTCTATCATTGGTAAGAACGATGTCCCAGCAGTTCTGGGAATGCTCCGTTAACGGAAATTCAAAAACAGGCGGAGCCCAGCCCACAGGAAAAGATTAAAAAACTGAGAGAGCTCAAAAAGGCTCTAGAGTCAAGTAAGACCAAGAAATCATCAGCAGCGTCAGTGTCTGCCCCCTACTTCTCCTCCACAAAAAAATTATGGCACCCTCCTCCCATGACAAAATCCTTGACCCCCTTCCAAAATGGCCTTTCTTAAAAACCATCACCAGTCCCTTCAGCCCCTTCTCCTGTCCCTTCTCCCAGTCTAAACACTGTGGTTCCTCCCCAGCTAGTTCCTTTCTTCCCCAAGTGTATCTGCTACCCCCACGCCAACACCGACTCCTTCTCAATCCCCGCTTAAAGATTCATTTTAAGAGGCAAAAGCGGACACAATAAGCGGCAAAGAAAAAAAAAAGAAAAAAGCCTCCTTTAAATGTGGGGCAGGATGTTTGCCGTGTCGGGGCTGCCCAAAAGGCTATTAATCTCAATGTAAAGGTCAAACATGCAATAAAATGTAAATGCATCAAAAACAAAGATGTTGAAGATCCGCCTTACTTTCCAGAGGCCAAAAAGACTTTTGACAATTGGTGAGATCTAGTGCAGGGTCAAAACCCATGTATGGAGTATGCTTGGAGGCCAATGACTCCATCCCGATGAGCCCTCCAATTATGTACTTCGACGATGACCAGAAGGAAAATTTGGATGGTTTTTTGTTCTGGGAGAACCCTATTTTTGTTCACCCTTCCCTTTACAGAGCTTTAAAATTAACATTCCCACCCCTGGATATTGGGTGGCCTGTCCAGTGATGGCACTAATAGAAAGACTGAGATGGGCCAAGGCTCAATGGGACGGGCCGTCGGTATCCTGTCCCCTGAAGATGTTTAGTACGCGTTGCCTCCAACCCTAATCGGACTGATAATGGCTCTCTGGTTAGCTAGCATAAATGGCCGGGGCCTGAATCAAAGTGCGCAAGGGCGGCTGTCTCGGCCCCGTAGATCTTGCAGCGCCTCGATGGCGCTGAATGTATGTTGTATACGAGGAGACCGGTTTTCAACTCGCGATCATGAGGATATACTGTCTAGGAGGTTTTCGCCTCCTTCAGCATGTTTGGTGGACGCTCGAGAGGTGTTCCTGGCTAGTGAGCAAGTCCTTGGACGGGCGTGTGCCCATGTGCTTGTGGATCAAACGGAGCAGACTTTGTGTGCTGGATGTTACTATAAAGTTCGATCTCTTCGTCTCATTAGGGTTTATGCACCCAATGTCCGCCCTGGGCAATGTCACTTTGTTTCGGCCAGATCGAGCCGTTTGCAGCATCGTCGGTGGAACAACGACGATTGAATGCCGTGCCTTGACCCCGATATAGATCGCATAGGGGAAAAGATCGGTACTAACAACCCGGATATGGCATTCGGACTTTATCGACAGGTTCGATCTTGTCGTCCGGTATGCCGAAATGAACACCCCCGGGATATAGTATGGACTTGGACTAATGAGGCAGCTCAGCTGCAGTGGTGCGTGCTGGCTTCGTCGACCGAGTCTTGAGGAGGAGTGATATGTAGGGCTCTTAGGAGTTATTGATTTTCATTCGATAGTTTACTCGGATCATAGGCTCGTCCGGGTTCGCGTAAACTTAGATAAGCCTAGGATTAAATTGGCTGGTTACTGGAAATTGAACTGTTCTGAAATTGTTTTGAAGAGCAAGATTTCCAGGACCGGACTAAAGAGGCTCTTTGTCAAAGCGAAGATGGCAGGGAGGGCTGTGGTTTGAAGAATAAGTGGTGGGGATATTGAAATCCAATGACAGATCGTTGCCCTTGAATATAGCCGTGAAACTCGAATTGAAAGATTAGCAGCGCAAACAGTATTAAGAAGCCAAAGTTAGTCGGGCTGTAAATCCCAGTAATATTTGGTGGGGACGTAGCCTTAGCTAGGGCGGAGCAGGCCTCCTTGCGCGTAAAGAGGACCAAATGGTAGTTAGAATGGAAGTTAAAGAGAATGTCTCTGGTATGAACATGGCCGCAGAATTGCGTACGAGGAACGAGAAATGTACTTAAAGGCATATCGCAAGCGTCACATTGCCGGATGGGAGAACCGTGACTACAAACGCGGGCATAGTTGAGGCTTTTGTTGACTATTTTCAGGATCTGTTCTTTTAGGGAGCCCGGTCTGAGCACTGCTCAGTTCGATGCCTATTTGGCCGACTTCCCCCGCCTCGAGGCGGCTGAAGCGGCTGGGTGCGAGGGTCCCGGAGTACCGCAGGCTGAGATTTGGGAAGCACTAAGCTGGTTGGCCGGGACAAGTCTCCGGGATTGGATCGTCTCCTTACGAACTGTACTTGAGGCAGTCGCCCGTTAACGTTGCTGCTGGCGCTGATTTTCAACAACTGGATGAGACGGGGGTCTATACCCCAACGCTGCAAGGTGCTGATCAGGCCCAACAAAAGCAAGGACGGTGGGGGATTCGATAGATAACTTCAGGCCTTTGACGATGTTAAATACAGAGTTGAAGATTTTGCTCAAGATCTTAGCCAGCCGTTGCAGGCTGTCCTCTCTAGTCTGATTATTTGAGCAGACTTGTGCTGTGAAGGGTAGGACTATTCAGGACAGCCATTTCAGTACCTTGTGATCATAAGAAAGTCGACGCGAGCCACGCCTTCGTCAATTTAGATCAGTCCAAGGCGTTCGATAGGAGTTGACATCGTTTTCTCGAGTCTGTCCTTTCTAACACCTTGGTTTCAGACTAATTTTCGCTCCTGGATCCGACTTCTGTACGCGTCCCCCGGTGCGCTGGTGGAAGTGAATGGAGTACGATCGGAACCTTTTCTATTGACTCGCTCTGTTCTAAATCAAGGGTTGTCCGCTCTCGCCTTTGTCTACGTTCTTGCGTTGGAGCCTTTCCTTCGCAAGTAAAGGCGAATCGGTCCTTTCGCGGGATTGCATTACCTGGTGCTACCACCTCGTGGAGGTATTATGCCTATGCTGACGACGTTTCGGCTCTTGTGTCGAGCAGAGCCGAGATTGACGCAGTCAGCAAGGAAATCAGAGGTATGAGACGGTGACAGGGGCCAAGGTCAACCGCGATAAGTCTGTTGGCTTGCGGTTGGGCGCGTGGAAGAAGATTTCTTTTAGCCTTTCCACTGGACGGACGGGCCGGTCAAGATTCTCGGCGTCTGGTTTGGTCCTGATCTCCAGTTGAAGCTCTCGTTGATCCAGAGTACTAAGAGGAAAGCCGACACGGTCGTCTGTGGTCTCTGAGGAAGCTTTCTTCAAAAGGGAGGGCGGAAGTATGTGTTTCCCATCTGCAGTTCTCCTTTACCATTTCTCTGTGCTTCCACTCCCGTGGTAACACATATTAATGACATTAGTCAGGGTCTTGTACTCCTTCCTCTGGAAGGCAAAGGGCTCCTAAGGTGTACTTGAGATCTGTAGCCTTAATCCTTCTGAGGGCGGTCTGTGAGACCGCAGCCGTTGAGATTCGTCAACATACGCTTCACGTGCGCCCTAGACCAAATGTGTTCCCTTAGTCGGTGAGAATGGTGAATTCTGGAGGAGGAATGCCCATAAAGCTTCCCATCCCTAAGAAGTGTGCATTCGTGCGAGGGAAGAGAGCCAGCCGTTACCTCGAGGCGAATGCTCCTTCTATCG
Source organism: Ascarosepion bandense (assembly GCA_037127315.1). Taxonomy (NCBI): domain Eukaryota; kingdom Metazoa; phylum Mollusca; class Cephalopoda; order Sepiida; family Sepiidae; genus Ascarosepion; species Ascarosepion bandense. Next base: position 39,365 of record JBBBDQ010018829.1, on the reverse strand, counting down.
TGAATGCCGGCGAGCACTCAGTTTTCTCTTACGGGCGACAGATGGCCTCTCTGGCGTCAGAGCGTTGTCCTTCGGGCATTATATCGGGTGCTAGTGAGGGGGGCCGTTCGGGATGATCTGATTGACGAGCTCGGTTTGACGAAGCAGGGCGCTCATATGGCCTTGGGCGCCCGAGTTGCGAGTACCTGCAAACAACGAGGCATCCTCACCTGGCTGGTGATACGAAAGGCTGTCTGGGTCGGCAAGAAGCTTGAAAACGGCGGGTTTGGTTGTTTCGCCAAACTGCGTTCGCTGCGTTGGGTCGGTGGTGAGACTTTGTCTCACGCCTTCTTTCATTGCAGTGTCGTAGTACCGTTGTGTAAGTGGCTTGAAGACTTCATGGTTCGCATGCTGCGTGGAAGTTCTTTGTCCTGGAAGTCGCTTCTGTTTGTAGCAATGTGGTGCCGTCGTTGACTAGGGCTGAGCATTATGTGTTCGTATGCTTACTGGGTGTTATGCGAGTCGCTGATTTGGACGACGCGACAGAAGGAATTCTATGGGGACGAGAAGTTTTCCTCTTCCCAACTGATTTTGTTTTTTAAACTCGACTTAAAGTCAAAATCAGGACGGAAGAGCGACGACTCCCTCCATCAGAATTTGGCAAAAGGTGGGTAAATCTTGCGCGAATCTGTCGAGTGAAAGGAGCTGATTTGGAGTGGCATTTTGATGCCGGTTAGGCATCAGGATATTGAGTTCTACGGACTATTGTTTTCGACTTCCTCCCGAAGAAAGTAGGATAGTTTAGTTAATTTTGTCTTTTTATGTTTTAATGATGGTTAAAGCTTAGCTAGGGTATGCATGGGCATGGCCCCACTTTTATTTTTTTTTGTGCCCTCTCTTTTTTTGGTTTTTAATTCCCCAGCCCTTCCCCACTTTTTAGGTGATTAGAGATAACAGTTCCCTGGTAGAGGCGGGGCATCTTTCGTTTCGAGTAGTGTTTCTTGGCACATGTTGTTGTTATTGTGTTTGTGTGTGTGCGTGGTTGTGTATGACTGTTTGAGATCTGCCAGCCCGGCTAAAATTTCCTTAGCCATCTTGGTGTTTCTGTCACGGATAGAGATTGTGGGGGGTTTAATACTAACATCAATTTTGTTTAGTTTTATGCATCTGTTTTCATTTAGTTGTATAAGTATTTAGGTTTGCAATTTTAAGTGTTATTTCCCCCACCCCCACAGACAAATTGTACATGGGGTTTAGTTAGACTTTCATGGAGTGTATTGTGAGGCATTGTGGTATAGCAGTAATTGGTGATACGTAGATTGTGATGTTTTGGTGCAAGGGATATTACCTTTACTCTATTTGGGTCAGTAGTGAGTCTAGCTAAGTTAATGTAAAATGAGTAGAGAATGGCCTTCCCCATCCCACTATTTTGGCCTTGTGCCTGCATTTTTGCAAATTTTTATAAAAAATAAATAATTGCTGTGTAGTTGTTTATGGACGTGGTTTTTGTCATTTTACGACTGCTCTGACCTCTGCTTTGTTTCGCTTGGACTTTTGTTGAAAACTTGTTGCCATTTGGATGAATTTTGTACACGAAGAGACCTTTCTTTGTACCGATAAGTTTATTTTATTTTTTGTTTTCGTTTTCTTTCTTTGTTGTTTTTTGTTTTTATTTTGTTCTAGCTTTTGTATTTTATTTTCATGTTTTTGGCAGCCACTGTTGTTTTTGTTTAGGTGTGTTTTTCTTCTTTTGGCTTTCTCTTTTCATTTTTTCATTTGGTCTTAAGTGTTGAATTTATTTTTATTTAAAAAAAAAAAAAATTTGATAATAGTATCTTTTATTTTGTTGTTGACCAGAAACTGATCATTTAACTGTTTGTTTTTCTCCTTTTGCCTTTTCAGCTCTTGGTTGCAGAAGGTAGCCTTTGAAGCAGCTCTTTGCCGTGTCCTATTTCTGTTACATATTTTAAATTCTTTTGTATTTTATTGTAATAAGTTTATTGGTTGTTTATTGGCTTTATAAAGAGGTTAATTTCCTTTTTAAAAAAAAAGGATATTGTTATTATATTTTGGCCGCTAAAGGCCAATCTGTTTTGCTTTGATTTGTTTGCCGTTTGTCTTTATTGTCTGCAAGGTTAATTTGTATAAACCCCCCTCTGCAATTTCCCCCTTTTCCCCCTCCCCATTCCCCTATTTAGTTACGGAGGAGAAAAAATATAATTGTTTCCTGGTGATTTGGAATTGAAAAATGGCCGGCTCGAATTAATTCGTTTAAAAACTGAATTTTGAGCGCCTTTTAAGGGCCCGTGGATAAAGATGAGGAAACATCACCCCTCTTCCGAAAAATGTGAGGCCAAGAATATGGTGGCCGAGAAAGGCCAGAAGACTTTCAGAAAGTACCGAAAAGAATAAGAATGACAATACGAAGGATGCTGAGGCCAGGAATGTCCCTGTTGTTGGAAGTCCCCACCGAGTTGCATTAACAAGCATTTAGAGTTTCTGGAGAGGAGCTAAAGGTTTTGATCATCTTGTGAAAGATGGCTGGACTTTTGGAAAGCCCCAGGGAATTACAAGGTTGAAGAAAAGGAAGTCGTTGTCAGTCTTTACGTGGTGGACAAGCGTACACTTAAAGTTGTCCTTTCCCACGAAGAGACTTGGTAGTTGAACACTGGTGTCCCTGGAGTTAGCCCCAAAGAGTTATAAGAGGACCGGGTTTTCTCACCGGCAAGGACATGCCCCACCCTCACCTGAAGATTGCTTGAAGTAGTGAGCAAGGTGAGTCACTATGACTAGCCAATCAGGACAATAGCACAGAGGCAAGAAGGGGGAGGACTGGTAGCAGTATATGAGGTTCCCTCCTCAGGTTGGCAGTGAGCAATGGCGTCCTATTTAAAGAAATATGGCCAAATGCTGACGGCCTCATCCGACGACCTGAACGGGGGATGGATGTTTTGGCTATTGATGGATCAAGATGCCTTCGAGTCCATCACAACTGCTTGGACTATTGTGACGGAAAAATGCAGATGGTAGTACCTGTTGGTGAAAACCATCTTGCTGGAAGTGTGGGCAGATTGGTCACCTGTCCTCCTTCTGTCCAGAAGAAGGAAGCCTCTGGTGCTCAGCCATGAGCCAGCGCACCTCGCCTGAAAATTTGTAGTTCCGCAACATATAGCAGGCCTAGTAGCGGCACGGTCCGAGCAAAACCCCGGGTGGGTCTCGGCCCCCATCCTCTCAAATTCTGAAGCCTGCACTGCTGTTGTGGTTAAGGACAAGACGACAGAATGGCGTGTACATTGCACAGAGGCAAAGGAAGGCCGAGCAGCAGGACTTGCCTCAGTCCCTAGGCCACTAGGGATGACACCAACAGTCCCACTCCTCTATCAGCAGTAAGGGCGATGTCAGCAGTTCACCAGACCCGTTAACAGAAATTCAAAACAGAGGCAGACTAGCTGGGGAAAAGGTCAAAAACTGAGAGAGCTCAAAAAGGCTCTAGGTCAAATGGACAAAGAATATGCTTGGCGTCAGTGTCCTTGCCCCCTACTTCTCCTCCACAAAAAAGAATTATGGCACCTCCTCCCATGACAAAATCCATGACCCACACCCCTTCCAAAATGACCATATTTAAAAAACCATCACCAGTCACTTCAGCCCTTCTCCTGTCCCTTCTCCAGTCCCTTCTCATGGTTTATCCCCAGCTAGTTCTACCCTTTCTTCCCCAAAATTATCTGCTTTTCACCCTTGCACACAGCACCGACTCCTTCTCTGATCCAGCACTTAAAGATTGTTTAAAATTGAAGAAACACGGACACAATAAGCGGCAAAAAAAAAAAAAAAAAAGCCTCCTTTTAATGTGAGGCGGGATGTTGTGTCTCGGAGACACTGCCCAAAAGGCTATTAATCAATGTAAAAAGGTCAAAAACATTGTGGAAATGTATTCATCAAAAAACAAAGATGTTGAAGATCACTTAACTTTCCAGGGCCAAAAGACTTGGTAGTGGTGAGAATCAGTGCAGGGTCAGGCCATGTATGGAGTATGCTTGGGAGAGGCCAATGACTGCTCCCGATGAGCCCTCCAATTGTGTACTTCACAAACAGATGACCAAGGAATTTGGATGATTTTGTTCATTTCTGGGAGACCCCCTGTTTTGTTCACCCTTCCTTTTGCAGGCTTTAAAATTAACGATGTCCCCTGAATCATTACTGGTGGCCTGTCCAATGATGGCACTGTCCAGGAGCTGAGATGGGCCAAGGCTCAATAGGACAGGCCGTCGATCCTGTCCCCTGGGGCTGGCTGGTACAGTGCCTCGGAGGCCCTAGTAGGACTGATAGACATGGCTCTCTGGTTAGCTAGTACGAATGACGGGGCCTTTGAGATCAGAGTCACGCAGGGCGTCTGTCTCAGCCGTGATCTTCAGCGCCTCGGTGTGAATGTATGTTGTATACAGGAGACCCGGTTTTCAACTCGCGATCTGAGGATATACTGTCTAGGAGTTCGCCTCTGTACCAGCATGTTTTGATGGACGCTCGAGAGGTGTTTCCTGGCTAGTGAGCAAGTCCTTGAATGCGGCGTGTACCCATGTCTTCGCAGATCCGGCAGGCAGACTTTGTGTGCTGGATGTTTTCTCGAGAGGATAAGTCTCTTCGTCTCATTGGGGTTTATGCGCCCGTGTCATGCGGAGCGTCGTGCTTTGTTTCGGCAGATCGAGCCGTTTTTGACGACATCTCGATAGATGGTTTTAGCGGGCGATTGGAATGCCGTCCATGGGCCCCGATATGAATCATGGGGAAAGATCGGTACTAACAACCCGGATGTAAAAGCATTTCCGGACTTTATCGACAGGTTCGATCTTGTCGATAAGTACCGAAATGAACACCGGGATATAGTGTGGAAAAACTGAGACCAGCCTGGGCAGCTCGGCTACGGTAGTGCGTGCTAGCTTCGTCGACCGAGTCTTAGTGGAGAGTCGATGTGGGCTCCTTGCAGGACACGTCGTTTCTGTTCGATAGTTTACTCGGATCATAGGCTCGTCCGGGTTCGCGTAAACTTAGATAAGCCTAGGATTAAATTGGCTGGATACTGGAAATTGAACTGTTCATTGTTTGAAGAGCAAGATTTCCAGGACCAAGTTGAAGGCTTAAATCAAACTTGAAATTGACGGGGGCTGTGGTTGGAATAAGTGGTGGGGATCCTTTGAAATCCAACCTTAGATCGTTTGCTGCTGAATATAGCCGTCGACTCAATCACGAAAGATTAGCAGCACAAACGGCAATGGCAGAAGCCAAAGTTGATCGGGCTATCAAGTACCGTGTTAGTGGGGACGTAGCCTTAGCTAGGGCTTGGGAGCCAGGCCTCGCGCTTATCAAAAGGACCAAGCTCTTGTAGTTAGGGCTAGGTTAAAGAAGAGAATGTCTCCTGAGGCAACGAACATGGCCGCAGAATTGCGTGCGGGGGTGAGAAATGCTGGCAAAAAAGGCATATTGTAAGCGTCTGCGTACGGATGGGAGAACCGTGACTACAAACGCGGGCATAGTTGAGGCTTTTCGTGACTATTTTCAGGATCTGTTCACCAGGGAGCCCGGTCTGAGCACTGCTCAGTTCTGCCGATGCCTATTTGGCCGACTTCCCCCGCCTCGAGGCGGCTGAAGCGGCTGGGTGCGGGGTCTGGTGCGAGGCTGAGATTTGGGAGGCGCTTAAGCTGGGTTGGCCGGGACAAGTCTCAAGGATTGGATGGTCTTCCTTACGAACTGTACTTGAGGCAGTCGCCCGTTCCTTTATTCCTTGCTGGCACTGATTTTCAACAACTGGATGAGGCAGGGATATATACCCCAACGCTTCACCAGGGGTGTGATCCAGTTGCTGCGCAAAAGCAAGGACGGTGGGGATTCGATAGATAACTTCAGGCCTTTGACGATGTTAAATACAGAGTTGAAGGTCACAGCCAAGATCTTAGTAAGCCGTTTGCAGGCTGTCCTCTCTGATCTGGTTGGCTGGCTGAACTTGCTTCTTTCATGAAGGTAGGACCTAATGGGACAGCCTTTGCCTTCATTTCATGCCTTGATCATAGAGAAAGTCGACACGGAAGCCGCGCTGATCGAATTTAGATCAGTCCAAGGCGTTCGAGTAGGTTGACCATCGTTTTCTCGAGTCTGTCTATTGCTACGCCGGGTTTCAGACCCAATTTTCATCCTGGATCCGACTTCTGTACGCGTCTGAAGAATTTTTGCTGGTGGGGCTCAGATGGAGTACGATCGGAACCTTTTCTATTGACTCGCTCTATTCGTCAAGATTGTCCGCTCTCGCCTTTGCTCCTACACGTTCTTGCGTTAGACGCTTTCCTTCGCAAGTTAAAGGCGAATCCGGTCCTTCGCGGGATTACGACACACTGGTGCTACCTCGGCCAGGTATTCTGCCTATGCTGACGACGTTTCGGCTCTTGTGTCGAGCAGAGCCGAGATTGACGAAGTCAGCAAGGAAATCAGAGGGGATATGGACAGGTGACAGGGGCCAAGATCAACCGCGATAAGTCTGTTGGCTTGCGGTTGAAGGCGCGTAGAAGGAGTTTCTCTTCCGGGCCCTTTCCACTGGACGGACGGGCCGGTCAAGATTCTCGGCGTCTGGTTCGGTCCTGATCTCCAGTTGGAAATGAATTGGTCGGAGGTACAAGAGAAGGCGGAAGCTGCAGTTCGTCTGTGGTCTCTGAGAGCTTTCCTTAAAGGGGAGGGCGGAAGTATGTATTTTCACACATCTACCCGATTCTCCTTTACCGACTCTCTGTGGCTGCCTCCCGTGTGCCATATTAGCTGACATTAGTCAGGGTCTTATTACTCCTTCCTCAGGGAGAAGGCAAGGCACCTAAGGTGTGTCGCGAGATCTGTAGCCTCCATCCTTCTGAGGGCGGTCTGGGAGTACCAAGCGTTGGAATTCGTCAACATACGCTTCGCATGCCTTCCTAGACCGAATGTGTTCGCAAGTGGATGAGAATGGTAGATTCTGGAAGGAAGATGCCGCAAAAGCTTCCCATCCTAAGAAGTGTGCATTCGTGGGGAAGGGCCGGCGTTACCCTTGAGCAGATGCTCCTTCCCCATCGTAGATGCCGGCGACACTCAGTTTTCTCACACGGGCGACAGATGGCCTATCTGTGGCGTCCAGGCGTTGTCCTTCGGGCATTATATCGGAGTGCTAGTGAGGGGGGCCGTTCGTGATGATCTGATTGACGAGCTCGGTTTGACGAAGGAAAAGCAGGAGGCGCATGCCATATGGCCTTGGGCGCCCGGGTTGAAATGCCTCACAAACAACGAAGCATCCCTCACCTGGCTGGTGATACGAAAGGCTGTCTGGGTCGGCAAGAAGCTTAGAAGCGGGTTGGTTGTTTCAGCAGGGCTTCAAATTCAACACGGTGGGTCGGTGGTGAGACTTTGTCACCTTCACTGTTGCAGTGTCGTTAGTACCGTTGTAATAAAGTGGCTTGAAGACTTCATGGTTCGCATGCTGCGTGGAAAGTTCTTTGTCCTGGAAGTCCTTCTGTTTGTAGCAATGTGGTGCCGTCGTTGACTAGGGCTGAGCATTATGTGTTCGTATACTTACTGGGTGTTAGCAGGGTGTCCGTGATTTGGACGGCGGGCAGAAGAAATTCTATGGGGACGAGAAGTTTTCCTCTTTTCCCAACCTGATTTTGTTTTTTAAGCATCAGCTTGAGATAAAATTCGGACAGAAGAGCGACGACTCCCTCCGGCCAAATTTGGCAAAAGGTGGGTAAATCTTGCGCGAATCTGTCGAGTGAAGACAGTTTGGAGTGGCATTTGATAACGGTTAGGCATCAGGATATTGGGGATCCTGGGCTAAACATTTTCAACCCCTCCAGTAAGTCGTTTAGTTAATTTGTCTTTTTATGTTTTAATGATGGTTAAACTTAATGAGGTATGCATGGGCATTGGCTACTTTATTTTGGTATCTCTTTTTTGGTTTAATTCCCCAGCCCTTCCCCACTTTTTAGGTGATTAGAGATAACAGGTTCACTGGTAGAGGCGGGGCATCTTTCTGATTTCGAGTGTGTTTATTTTCGTAATTGTTATTGTGGTTGTGTGTGTGTGTGTTTGTGTGTGACTGTTTGAGATCTGCCAGCCCCGCTAAAATTTCGCCCAGCTAACTGATGTTTCTGTCACGGATAGAGATTGTAGGGGTTTTAATACCTAGCATCAATTTTGTTTAGTTTTTGTATATATTTGTCGTTGTATACACAAAAATCATTGGGGTTGCAATATTAAGTATTTATTTCCCCCACAGACAAATTGTACATATGGGTTTAGTTAGACTTTTGCTAGAGTGTTGAGGCATTTATGCAGTGTCTAGTAGTAAGAATGGTACGTAAGATTGTGATGTTTTGGTGTAAGGGATATTATACTGTCTGCTTGGGTCAGTGAGTGAGTCTAGCTAAGTTATTATAAGACAGATGAAGACCAGCCTTCCCCATCCCACAATTTTGGCCTTGTGCCACCATTTTTGTAAATTTTACAAAATGAAAATAGTGCTGTGTAGTTGTTGTTGGACGTGGTTTTTGTCATTGCGACTGCTCTGACCTCTGCTTTGTTTCAGCTTGGACTTTTTGTTGAAAACATTTTTTCTTTGGACTGAATTTTTTGTACAAGAGACCTTTCTTTGGCCTGCGATAAGTTTATTTTATTTTATTTTTCGTTTTCTTTCTTTCCTTTATTTTATTTTATTTTGTTCTATTTTTGTATTTTATTTTCGTATTTTTGGCATTCATAGCCCCATTTTTGTTTGAGATGATTAAATACGTTTTTCTTGCTATTTCTCTTTTCATTTTAATTTCTAGTGTAAAATTCTTGGAATTTATTTTTATTTTTTTTTTTTTTTTTTTTTGTTGTTAATAGTATCTTTATTTTATTTGTTGACCAGAAACTGATCATTTTAACTGTTTTTGTTTTCCTCTTTGCCTTTTCAGCCCCTCCCCCGTTTGCGAAGGTAGCCTTAGGCAACTCTTTTCACGTGTCCTATTTCTGTTACATATTTTAAATTCAACTTTGTATTTCTGTGTAATAAGTTTATTGGTTGTTTGTTAAACCTCTCAAGGTTAATTTCCTTTTTAAAAAAAAGGATATTGTTATTATATTTTTGACAGCTAAAGGCCAAATCATTTTAACTTTTGTTTGTTTGCCGTTTGTCTTTATTGTCTGCAAGGTTAATTTATAAAACCCCCCTCCATTCCCCCTTTTTCCCCCTCCCCATTCCCCTATTTAAGTTACGGAGGGGAGAAAAAAATTCTGTTGTTTCCTGGTGATTTGAGGTCTGAAAAATGGCCGACTCAGGTCAGTCGTTTAAGAAACTGAATTTTGAGCCGCCTTTTAAGAGACCCGCCGGATAAAGATGAGGAAGCTTATCCCCCTCTTCCCGAAAAGAATGTGACCAGAATATGGTGAGGAAAAGGCCAGAGGAACTAAGTACAGAAAGAATAAGAATGAGCAAATACGAAGGATGCTGAGGCCGAGGGAATCCTTCACATTAATTGAAGTCCCCACCAAGGTTGCATTGTAAACATTGCGGAGTTTCTGGAGAGGGCTAAGGTTTCGATCATCTTTTGAAAGATGACGGACTTTGGGAGAAAACCCCCAGGAATTACAAAAGTTTGAAAAAAGAATGGTGTCGGTCTTCGTGATTGAGATGACGTACATGGTATGCTTCCACAGAGAACACAGTGATTGAACACTGGGTGTCACAGGGTTAAAATACAAAAGGTTATAAGAGGACCAGGTTTTCTCATTAGGACGTACTGCTGCCCTCACCTGAAGATTGCTTGGAAGTAGTGAGCAAGGAATTGATCACTAGCGACCTAATAATCAGGACAATATGAAGGCCGAAGGAGGACCACGGTAGCAGTATATGAGGTTCCTCCTCAGGTTGCCGGTGAACATCTGGCGTCCTATTTAAGAAATATGGCCAAATATTGTGGCCCTCATCGGTACAACCTGAACGGGGATGGATGTTTGATATATTGGTGGATCAAGATGCCTTCGAGTCCGTCCCCAGCTGCTTCGGACTATTGCGGCCGGAAAATGCCGGTCGTAGTGACCGGGCGAAAACCATCTTGCTGGAAGTGTGGGCAGATTGGTCACCTGTCCTCCTTCTGTAAGAAAGAGGCCTCTGGTGCTCAAACTGGCGACCAAAATACCTGCACTAAGCCTGAAAATTGTAGTTCCGCAACGCCTGTAACGGGCCTAGTAGCGGCACGGTCCAGGGACTTAAAAAACCCCGGGTGGGTCACCAAACTGGCCTCTCAAATTCAAGAGCCTGCCACTGGTGTGGTTAAGGACAAAGACGACGGAGGTAGTGTCGTTGCTAGAGGCAAAGGGAAGAGCCGAGCAGCGGGACCTGGTCCCCTGAGGCCACTAGGGATGACACCAACAGTCCCACTCCCTCTATCAGCAGTAAGGGCGATGTCCCGGCAGTTCACCAAGATGCTCCGTTAACGGAAATTCAAAAACAGGCGGAGCCCAAGCTGGAAAAGATTAAAAAACTGAGAGAGCTCCAAAAAGGCTCTAGAGTCAAGTAAGACCAAGAAATCATCAGCAGCGTCAGTGTCTGCCCCTACTTCTCCTCCACAAAAAAGAATTACATGGCACCTCCTCCCATGACAAAATCCTTGACCCACACCCCTTCCAAAATGACCATATTTAAAAAACCATCACCAGTCCTTCAGCCCCTTCTCCTGTCCCTTCTCCAGTCCCTTCTCATGGTTTATCCCCAGCTAGTTCTACCCTTTCTTCCCAAATGTATCTGCTACCCCCACGCCAACACCGACTCCTTCTCAATCCCCCGCTTAAAGATTCATTCTGAAGGCAAAGAAGCCCGGACACAATAGCGGCAAAGAAAAAAAAAGAAAAAAGCCTCCTTTTAATTGTGGGGCAGGATGTTTGCCGTGTCTCGGAGGACACTGCCCAAAAGCTATTAATCAATGTAAAAAGGTCAAAACATTGTGGAAATGTAAATGCATCAAAAACAAAGATGTTGAAGATCACTTAACTTTCCAGAGGCCAAAAAGACTTTTGACAGTGGTGAGATCCATTTTTGAGGTCGAGTATATATGGGTATGCTTGGAGAGGCCAATGACTCCATCCCGATGACCTCAATTGTGTACTTCACAAACGATGACCAGAGGTGGATCAGTTTTGTTCTGGGAGGACCCCTATTTTTGTTCACCCTTCCCTTTGGAAGACTTTAAATTAACATTCCCTGGATATTGGTGGCCTGTCCAATGATGGCACTATCAAGACTGAGATGGGCAAGGAAGGCTCAATGGGACGGCCGTGAGGCATCTGTCCCCTGAGATGTTTGGTGGTGCCTCAGCTTCTAATCGGACACGGTAATGGCTCTGGATTCAGCTAGCATAATGGCCAGGGCCTGAGATCAGAGTCACGCAGGGCGTGTCTCGTGTGGTCTTTGGCGCACCAGTGTGAATGTATGTTAGCATACGGAGACCCGGTTTCAACTCGCGATCATGAGGATATACTGTGCTCTAGGAGTTCCTCTAGTGACATGTTTTGATGGACGCTCGAGAGGTGTTTCCTGGCTAGTGAGCAAGTCCTTGAATGCGGCGTGTACCCATGTCTTCGCAGATCCGGCAGGCAGACTTTGTGTGCTGGATGTTACTATAAAGGATAAGTCTCTTCGTCTCATTGGGGTTCTTAGCAATGTCCATGCGGAGCGTCCTGCTTTGTTTCGGCAGATCGAGCCGTTTTTGACGCTGTCTCGTCAGGTAGTTTTAAGCGGGCGATTGGAATGCCGTACTTGGCCCGATATAGATGCATAAGGGGAAAGATCCGAATTTTACTAACAACCCGGATGTAAAGCATTTGGTTTTATCGACAGGTTCGATCTTGTCGATAAGTACCGAAATGAACACCCCCGGGATATAGTATGGACTTGGACTAATAGGGCGCTCAGCCTACGGTGTGCGTGCTAGCTTCGTCGACCGAGTCTTAGTGAGGAGAGAGGAGATTGATGTAGGGCTCTTAGGTTGTCCAGTTTTCATTCGATAGTTTACTCGGATCTTGAGCTCGTCGGGTTCGCGTAACAAGATAAACACAGGATTAAATTGGCTGGTTACTGGAAATTGAACTGTTCATTGTTTGAAGACAAGATTTCCAGGACCAGTTGAAACTAACGATAAAGCCAGAATTGACGGGGGCTGTGGTTGGGAATAAGTGGTGGGGATCGCGGAAATCCAATATTAGATCGTTTGCTGCTGAATACGGCCGTCGAACTCCAATCAAGATTAGCAGCGCAAACGGCGGTAAAGCCAAGTTGGTCTGGACTGTAAATCCCGTGTTAGTGGGGACGTAGCTTTCCAATAGGGCAGGAGCGGTACTCTTCCTTGCTCAAAGAAGGAGGACCAAGCTCTTGTAGTTAGGGCTAGGTTAAAGAGAATGTCTCCTGAGGCAACGAACATGGCCGCAGAATTGCGTGCAGAGGAATTGAAATGCTAGCAAAAGGCATATCGCAAGCGTCACGGTATTTGCCGGATGGGAGAACCGTGGAGCTACAAACGCGGGCATAGTTGAGGCTTTTCGTGACTATTTTCAGGATCTGTTCACCAGGGAGCGGTCTGAGCACTGCTCAGTTCGATGCCTATTTAGCCGACTTCCCCCGCCCTTCGAGGCGGCCTGAAGCGGCGGGTGCGGAGTCCCGATGCAGAGGCTGCGTTGGGGAGGCGCTTAAGCTGGTTGGCCAGGACAAAGTCTCCGGGATTGGATGGTCTTCGCCTGAACTGTACTTGCCGGTGAGATAACCCGTTCTTGTTCCCTTTGCCTGACTTTGATTTTCAACAAGCTGGATGAGGCAGGGTCTAACCACAACGCTTCACCAGAGGTGTGATCAAGTTGCTGCGCAAAAGCAAGGACGGTGGAGTTCGACTCGTTTTTTCTAAACATGAGCGATGGTATACGTCTGAAGTTTGAAGATTTTGAGCCAGATATTTAGCCAGCCGTTTGCAGGCTGTATCTCTAGTCTGATTGGCCCCGAGCAGACTTGTGCTGTGAAGGGTAGGACTATTCAGGACCTTCATTTGGTACGCTTGATCATTGAGAAAGTCGACACGGAAGCCGCGCTGATCCGTTTGATCAGTCCAAGGCGTTCGATAGGGTTGACCATCGTTTTCTCGAGTCTGTCCTTTCCGCTGCCGGTTTCGGGCCCAATTTTCGCTCCTGGATCCGACTTCTGTACGCGTCCCCCGGTGCGCTGGTGGAAGTGAATGGAGTACGATCGGAACCTTTTCTATTGACTCGCTCTATTCGTCAAGGTTGTCCGCTCTCGCCTTTGCTCTACGTTCTTGCGTTGGAGCCTTTCCTTCGCAAGTTAAAGGCGAATCCGGTCCTTCGCGGGATTACATTACCTGGTGCTACCACCTCAGCCAGGTATTCTGCCTATGCTGACGACGTTTCGGCTCTTGTGTGAGCAAGAGCCGGGGTTAAAGTAGGGAGTCGGCAGAAATCCAGAGGAGTGGACATTGGCAGGGGGCCAAGATCAACGATAAGTCTGTTGGCTTGCGGTTGGGCGCGTGGAAGGAGTTTTCTCTTCGGGCCTTTCCACTGGACGGACAGGGCGGTCAAGATTTTCAGCGTCTGGTTCGGTCCGGATCTCCAGTTGGAAATGAATTGGTCGGAGGTACAAGAGAAGGCAGAGGCTGCAGTTCGTCTGTGGTCTCTGAGGAAGCTTTCCTTAAAGGGGAGGGCGGAAGTATGTGTTGCGCATCTGCAATTCTCCTTTACCGACTATCCTATGCTTCCACTCCCGTGTGCCATATTAATGACATTAGTCAGGGTGGCCGCCATCTCGCACTCTGGAAGAGGGGCGAGCTCCTAAGGTGTGTCATGATCCAGCGGCCTCCATCCTTCTGAAGGGCGGTCATAGGAATGCCAACCACGTTGAGATTGTCAGCTTGCGCTTCGCAATGCCTTCCTAGACCCGATGTGTTCGCAGTGGATGAGAATGGTGAATTCAGAGGAAGATGCCCGCAAAAGCTTCCCATCCCTAAGAAGTGTGCATTCAGTACGCGAAGAGGCCGACAGTGCCGCATCAGGCGATGCTCGCTATCGTGAATGCCGGCGAGCACTCAGTTTTCTCTTACGGGCGACAGATGGCCTCTCTGGCTCGGGCGTTTGTCCCTTCGGGCATTATGTCGGGTGCTGGTGAGGGGGGTCAGTTCGTGATGATCTGATTGGCGAGAGCTCAGTTTGACGAAGCAGGAGGCGCGCTCCATATGGCCTTGGGCGCCCGGGTTAAGACCGCACTACAAACAACGGCATCCACCTCACCGGGCTGGGCGCGATACGAAAGGCTGTCTGGGTCGGCAAGCTTAAACAGCGGGTTGGTTGTTTCGCCAAACCGGTTATACGGTAGGTCGTGGTCGAGACTTTGTCTCACCTTCTTTCATTGCGGTATCGTAAGTACCGTTATGGTGGCTTGAAGACTTCATGGTTCGCGTGCTGCGTGGAAAGTTCTTTGTCCTGGAGGCAAACTGTTTGTAGCAATGTGGTGCCGTCGTTGACTGGGGCTGAAGGCATTATGTGTTCGTATGCTTACTGGGTGTTAGCAAAAGTCGTAAGTTTGGACAACCGACAGGAAGAATTCTCAGGACGAAAGTTTTCCTCTTCCTTCCAGTTTTGTTTTTCGCTTGCGTCAGCTTAAAGTCGTCAGGACGGAAAAGCGACGACTCCCTCCATCGGTGGCAAGAGTGGGTAAATCTTGCCGCGAATCTGTCAGAGTGAAAAGGAGCCACTGGTGGAGCTGGCATTTTGGTGGCGGTTTGACATCAAGATATTCTAGAGATCTCCATTAAACATTTTCAACCTCACGAAAGTGAGGATAGTTTAGTTAATTTGTCTTTTATGTTTTAATGATGGTTAAACTTAACTGGGGTATGCATGGGCATTGGCCCCCTTTATTTTTTTTTGTGCCCCTCTCTTTTAGGTTTTAATTCCCCAGCCCTTCCCCACTTTTTAGGTGATTAGAATGGCTGGATTTCCTGGTAGAGGCGGGGCATCTTTTCCGTTTCGAGTGTGTTTATTTTCGTAATTGTTATTGCTGCATGAACATGTTGACGTGGTTGTGTGTATGACTGTTTGAGATCCTTGCTGTTGCTAAAAATTTCCTTATTAACAGTATTTCCTGTCACGGATAGAGATTGTGGGGGTTTAATACTAACATCGAATTTTGTTTAGTTTTTGTATATTTTTATGGTGTACATAAATATTGGGGTTTGCAATATTAAGTGTTATTTCCCCCACCCCCACAGAATGATTATTACATATAATTCAATTCATTTCATGAGTAACCAGTATAGGCATTGTGGTGCTCGTAGTAAGAATGGTACGTAAGATTGTGATGTTTTGGTGTAAGGGTATTATACTGTCCTTGCTTGGGTCAGTGGTGAGTCATCTAAGTTATTATAAGACAGATGAAGACCAGCCTTCCCCATCCCCACAATTTTGGCTTTTAGCCTTGCCATTTGTAATTTTACAAAAATAAATAATTATTTCATCTTAGTTTATTGTGGGACATAGTTTTTTTGTCATTTCATGACCTGCTCCTGGCCTCCTGCTTTTGATTTCAGCTTGGACTTTTTGTTGAAAACATTTTTATTTGGACTGAATTTTGTACACAAAGACCTTTCTTTGTACCGATAAATTTATTTATTTATTTTTCATTTCTTTCTTTGTTGTTGCCTAGCTTTTGTTTTGTTCTAGCTTTGTATTTTATTTTCAATATTTTTGGCATCTCATTTGTTTTTGTTTAAGTTGACAGTTTTATTTATTTTCTTTTGTTTTGTTTTGAGTGTAAGTGCCAGATTTATTTTTATTTAAAAAAAAAAAAAATTTATTAATAATGTCTTTTATTTTATTTGTTGGGCAGAAACTGATCATTTCTTTTGTTTCCATTTTCCTCCTTTTGCCTTTTCAGCCCCTCCCATTTTGCAGTGGCGCTGAGAGCAGCTCTTGCATGTCCTATTTCTGTTACATATTTTAAATTCTTTTGTATTTTATTGTAATAAGTTTATTGGTTATTTGCATTTAAACCTCTCAAGAGGTTAATTTCCTTTTTAAAAAAGGATATTGTTCATATATTTTTGACACGCTAAAGGCCAATCTGTTTGCTTTGATTTGTTTGCCGTTTTCTTTATTGTCTGCAAGGTTAATTTGTATAAAACCCCCTCCATTCCCCCCCTTTTTCCCCCCTCCCCATTCCCCTATTTAGTTACGGAGGAGAAAAAATATAATTGTTTCCTGGTGATTTGGAATTGAAAAATGGCCGACTCAGGTCGGTCGTTAAAAAAGAAACTAGAATTTTGAGCTTCCGCCTTTTGGGCCCGCCGGATAAAGATGAGGAAGCTTATCCCCCCTCTTCCGAAAAATGTGACCAAGAATATGGTGGCGAGAAAGGCCAGAAGACTGGTACCGAAGAATAGAATGACAATACGAAGGATGCTGAGGCCGGGGAATCGCCCTGTTGTTGGAAGTCACTGGAGGTTATTCTCGGCATTGCGGAGTTTCTGGAGAGGGCTAAAGGTTTCGATCATCTTTTGAAAGATGACGGACTTTTGGAAAACCCCAGGAATTACAAAGTTTGAAAAAAGAATGGTGTCGGTCTTCGTGGTGGACAAGCGTACGCGCAAAATTTGTCGCTCCACGAAAGACACAGTGAGATTCAGCTGGTGTCCCTAGGGGTTAAGCCCAAAGAGTTATAAGAGGACCGGGTTTTCTCACGTGGGACGTACTGCTACCCTCAACCTGAAGATTGCTTGGGGGCTGAGCAAGGGGTGATCACTAACGACCTAATAATCAGGACAATATATGAAGGCCGAAGGAGGACCACGGTAGCAGTATATGAGGTTCCTCCTCGAGTTGCCGGTGAACATCTGGCGTCCTATTTAAGCATGGCCAAATGTTGACGACTCATCAAGTAGCCTAGACAGGGGATGGATGTTTGATATATTGATGGATCAAGATGCCTTCGAGTCCGTCCCCAACTGCTTGGACTGTGCGGCCGGAAAATGCCGGTCCGCATGGCTTGAGCCGAGCGAAAACCATCTTGCTGGAAGTGTGGGCAGATTGGTCACCTGTCTTATATGCTTCCTTGTCCAGAGAAGAAGGCCTCTGGTGCTCCGGCCGCTAGCGACAAAAAATACTCCCTAAGCCTGGTGTGGTTCCATAGCGCCTGTAACGGGCCTAGTAGCGGCGTTAGAGGACTTCCAAGCCCCCGGGTGGGTGTAAACCCCCAGCCTCTGCGTTGGAGCTGTACACTGGTGTGGTTAAGGACAAAGACGACGGAATGGCGTGTCGTTACTGAGGCAAAGGGAAGAGCCATGCTTGGGGACCTCAGTCCCCTGGTACTAGGAGGATGACACCAACAGTCCCACTCCTCCTTCCTCCACGGCAGTAAGGGCAGTGTGGCAGTTCTTGTAAGGATAACAAGATTGCACGGAAATTCAAAAACAGGCAGACTAAGCTGAGGAAAGATTAAAAAAAACTGGGAAACAGAAAAAGGCTCTAGAGTCAAGTAAGACCAAGAAATCATCAGCAGCGACAGTCTGCCCCTACTTCCTCCACAAAGAAAAGAATTATGGCACCTCCTCTGGGCAAATCCTTGACCCGCCTTCCAAAATGACCATATTTAGAAAACCATCCACCACAGTCCCTTCAGCCCCTTCTCACTGTCTGTACTCCAGTCTGCAGCCTATTGGTTTGTCCCCAGCTAGTTCCTTTCTTCTACCAAGTCAACATCTGCTACCCCACGCCAACACAGGCTCCTTCTCAATCCCACAACATGGAGATTCATTTGAAGGCAAAAACCGGACTGTGGCAGCAAAGAAAAAAAAAAAAAAAAAAAGCCTCAACAATGTGGAACGGATGTTTGCCATAAAACAAAATATAAGGGGACATGCACAAAGAGCTATTAATCAATGTAAAAAGGTCAAAACTGTGTGAAATGTAATGCATCAAAAAACAAAGATGTTGAAGGTCCGCTAACTTTCAGAGGCCAAAAAGACTTTTGAAAACTGGTGGTAGAGATCTGGTGCGGGGGTCGAGCCATGTGAATGCTTGGAGGAGCCAATGAAGCTTCAAATACGATACGAGCCCTCCAATTGTACGCTACAAACGATGACCAGAGGAATTTGGATCAGTTGCCATTCATGGAAGAGACCTAACCTTTTGTTCACCCTTCCCTTTACAGAGGCTTTGAAATTAACATTCCCCCTGGATATTGGTGGCTGTCCAATGATGGCACTATCAAGACTGAGATAGGCCGGGCTCAATGGGACGAACCGTCGGTATCCTGTCCCCTGAGATGTTTGGTACAGTGCCTCGGCTTGTCGGACTGATAATGGCTCTCTGGTTAGCTAGCATAAATGGCCGGGGCCTGAGATCAGAGTCACGCAGAGGCGTGTCTCAGCCGTGATCTTCAGCGCCTCGGTGTGAATGTATGTTGTACACGGAGGCCAGTTTTCAACTCGCGATCATGATTATACTGTCTAGGAGGTTCGCCTCTATTCAGCATGTTTTGATGGACGCTCGAGAGTGTTTCCCTGGCTAGTGACAAGTCCTTGAATGCGGCGTGTACCCGGCATGTCTTCGCAGATCCGGCAGGCAGACTTTGTGTGCTGGATGTTACTATAAAGGATAAGTCTCTTCGTCTCATTGGGGTTTATTGCGCTAATGTCATACAGAGCGTCCTGCTTTGTTTCGGCAGATGAGCCGTTTTGACGACATCTCGTCCGGGATTGGTGCCAGCAGGCGATTGGAATGCCGTCTATTGGCCACGATATAGATCGCGCCGGAAAAGATCGGGTACTAACAACTTGGATGCAAGAAGCATTCCAGGACTTTATCGACAGGTTCGATCTTGTCGATAAGTACCGAAATAATTACCCCCGGGATATAGTATGGACTTGGACTAATAGAAGGGCAGCTCTGGCTACGGGCAGTTGCGTGCTAGCTTCGTCGACCGAGTCTTAGTGAGGAGAGTCGATGTGGAGCTCTTAGGTTGTCCAGACACCATTCGATAGTTTACTCCGGATCATGACTCGTCCGGGTTTGGCAAACTTGGATAAGCAAGTTAGATTGGCTGGTTACTGGAAATTGAACTGTTCATTGTTTGTAGAAGAGTACAAGATTTCCAGGACCGGTTGAAACTAACGATAAAGCAGGAATTGACGGGGGCTGTGGTTGGGAATAAAGTGGTGGGGATCCTTGGAAATCAATATTAGAATCGATTTGCTGCTGAATATAGCCGTCGACTCAATCTAGAAAGATTAGCAGCTGCGGCAGCAGTAGAAGCCAAAGTTGATCAGAATATCAAATCCCGTGTTAGTGGGGACGTAGCCTTAGCTAGGGCAGATGACCTCCTTGCTTATCAAGAAGGACCAAGCTCTTGTAGTTAGGGCTAGGTCAAAGAGAATAATGCCTGAGGCAGCGAACATGGCTTGCAGAATTGCGTGCAGAGGAATTGAGAAATGCTAGCAAAAGGCATATCACTGCGGCGTCGCACATTGCCGGATGGAGGAGCCGTGACTACCAGCGCCGGAGCATAGTTGGGGCTTTTTCGTAGGCCTATTTTCAGGATCTGTTCACCAGGGAGCCCGGTCTGAGCCTTGTCCAGTTCGATGCCTATTTAGGCCATTTGCCTCGGGGCGGCTATGAGCAGCTGGGTCATGAAGGTCCAGTGCAGAGGCTAGAGATTTGGGAGAGGCAGCAAGCTGCGGATTGTGGGACAAGTCTCCGGATCGGACCGGAGTCTTCATACGAACTGTACTTTGAGGCAGTCGCCCGTTTGTTCCCTTGCTGCTTCCGATTTTTTTAACGCTGGGTTGGGCAGGTCTATACTGACGCTTGCAGGGTGTGAGTCAAGTTGCTGCGCAAAAGCAAGGACGGTGGGGATTCGATAGATAGCTTCAGGCCTTTGACGATGTTAAATAGAGTTAGAGGGTGCCTAGCCAAGATCTTAGCCAGCCGTTTGCAGGCTGTCCTCTCTAGTCTGATTGGCCCGAGCGAACTTGTGCTGTGAAGGGTAGGACTATTCGGAATGACCTTCATTTTAGTGCCTTGATCATTGAGAAAGTCGACACGGAAGCCGCGCTGATCAATTTAGATCAGTCCAAGGCGTTCGATAGGGTTGACCATCGTTTCTCCGAGTCTCTCCCTTTCCGCTGCCGGTTTCGGGCCCAATTTTCGCTCCTGGATCCGACTTCTGTACGCGTCCCCCGGTGCGCTGGTGGAAGTGAATGGAATTGCGATCGGAACCTTTTCTATTGACTCGCTCTATTCGTCAAGGTTGGCTCAAGCTCTCGCCTTTGCTCTACGTTCTTGCGTTGGAGCCTTTCCTTCGCAAGTTAAAGGCGAATCCGGTCCTTCGCGGGATTACATTACCTGGTGCTACCACCTCGGCCAGGTATTCTGCCTATGCTGACGACGTTTTCGGCTCTTGTGTCGAGCAGAGCCGAGATTGACGAAGTCAGCAAGAGAAGCAGAGGTATGAGACGGTGACAGGGGCCAAGATCAACCGCGATAAGTCTGTTGGCTTGCAGTTGGGCGCGTGGAAGGGTTTTCTCTTCCCGGGCCTTTCCACTGGACGGACGAACTGATCCGGATTCTCGGCGTCTGGTTCAATTCCGGATCTCCAGTTGAAATGCCTCGGTGTGGATGGTACAAGAGAAGGCAGAGGCTGCAGTTCGTCTGGTCTCTGAGGAAGCTTTCCTTAAAGGGGAGGGCGGGAAACCATGTGTTTCACACATCTACCCGATTCTCCTTTTAAACTCTCGTCTTCCTCCACGTGTGCCATATTAATGACATTAGTCAGGGCCCCGCACTCCTTCCTCTGGGGAGGGAGCAGGGGCTCCTAAGGTGTCGCAGTCTGTAGCCTCCATCCTTCTGAGGGCGGTCTGGGAATGCCAAGCGTTGAGATTCGTCAACATACGCTCGCGCATTGCCTTCCTAGACCGAATGTCTTCATCAGTGGATGAGAATGGTGAATTCTGGAAGAAGATGCCCGCAAAGCTTCCCATCCCTAGGAGATGCATTCGTGGAAAGGCCGGCCGTTTATAGGGCGGAGTGCTCTTCTCATCGTGGAATGCGGCGGCACTCAGTTTCTCTTACGGGCGACAGATGACCTCTCTGGCGTCCAGGCGTTGTCTGCCAGGCGTCCTCGGTGTGGTGAGGCCGTTCGTGATGATCTGATTGACGAGCTCGGATTTGACGAAGCAGGAGGCGCGCTCCATATGGCCTTGGGCGCCCGGGTTGAAATGCCTCACAAACAACGAAGCATCCCTCACCTGGCTGGTGATACGAAAGGCTGTCTGGGTCGGCAAGAAGCTTAAAGCGCTTGGGTTTGGTTGTTTTGTAAACTGTTCAACTGCGGTGGGTCAGTGGGTGGTTTGTCTCACGCCTTCTTTCATTGCAGTGTCGTAAGTACCGTTGTGTACGATGGCAAGGCGCCTGTGGTTCGCATGTGCACGTGGAAAGTTCTTTGTCCTGGAAGTCGCTTCTGTTTGTAGCAATGTGGTGCCGTGGTTGACTAGGGCTGAGCATTATGTGTTCATGTGCTTACTGGGGTGTTATGCGAGTGTTGATTTGGACGACATGACAGAAGGAATTCTATGGGGACAGAAGTTTCCTCTTCCCAACTGATTTTGTTTTAAGCATCGACCAAAGTCAAAATTGGGGACAGGAGAGAGCATTGACTCTCCATCAGAGAATTTGGCAAAAGGTGGGTAAATCTTGCGCGAATCTGTCGAGTGAAAGGAGCTGATTTGGAGTGGCATTTTGATGACCAGTTGGGCATCAGGATGTTGGGGATCCTGGGCTAAACGACTTGACCTCACAAAATGGGATAGTTTAGTTAATTTGTCTTTTTATGTTTTAATGATGGGTTAAACTTAGCTAGAATTTATGCATGGGCATTGGCCCCACTTTTATTTTTTTTGTGCCCTCTCTTTTTGGTTTAATTCCCAGCCCTTCCCCACTTTTTAGGTGATTAGAGATAACAGTTCCCTGGTAGAGGCGGGGCATCTTTCGTTTCGAGTGTGTTTATTTTCGTAATTGTGCATTGTAGGTTGTGTGTGTGCGTGGTTGTGTGTATGACTGTTTTGGGAATCTGCAAGCACTAAATTTCTTTAGCTAACAATTATTTCTGTCACGGATAGGGTGTGGGGGGGTTTAATACTAACATCCATTTTGTTTAGTTTTTGTATATATTTTTTATTCAGGTATACAAATCATTGGGGTTTGCAATATTAAGTGTTATTTCCCCCCCTGTGACAAATTATTTTTATAAGGTTTAGTTAGACTTTCATAGAGTGTATTGAGGCATTGTGGTGCTCGTAGTAAGGCTGGTACGTAAGATTGTGATGTTTGGTGTAAGGGATATTATACTGTCTGCTTGGGTCGATGATGGAGTCTAGCTAAGTTATTATAAGACAGATGAAGACCAGCCTTCCCCCATCCCCACAATTTTGGCCTTGTGCCATTTTTTATAATTTTTACAAAAATAAATAGTGCTGTGTGATTGTTGTTGGACTGAGGTTTTTGTCATTTTTACGACTGCTCTGACCTCTGCTTTGTTTCAGCTTGGACTTTTTGTTGAAAACATTTTTATTTGGACTGAATTTTGTACACAAGAGGTATTTTCTTTGTGTAGTAAGTTTATTTTATTTTACTTTTTTTCGTTTTCTTTCTTTGTTGTTTTATTTTTTATTTTGTTCTAGCTTTTGCCTGTTCTTTTCGTATTTTGGCGGCCATATTTGTTTTTGTTTAGGTCGGCCATTTTTTCTTTTATTTTCTCTTTTTCATTTATTTGGTCTTAGTGCCAGATTTATTTTTTATTTAAAAAAAAAAAAAAAAAAAAAAAAAAAAAATTTGTTAATGGTATCTTTTATTTATTTGTTGACCAGAAACTGATCATTTAACTGTTTGTTTTCCTCCTTTTGCCTTTTCAGCCCCCTCCCCATTTGCGAAGGTAGCCTTTGGGCAACTCTTTGCGTGTCCTATTTCTGTTACATATTTTAAATTCTTTTGTATTTTATTGTAATAAAGTTTATTGGTTGTTTATTAAACCTCTCAAGAGGTTAATTTCCTTTTTAAAAAAAAGGATGTTATTGTATATTTTGGCCATAAAGGTAATCTGTTGCTTTGATTTGTTTGCCGTTTGTCTTTATTGTCTGCAAGGTTAATTTGTATAAACCCCCTCCATTCCCACCCCCTTTTCACCTCTGGCTCCTATTTAGTTACGGAGGAGAAAAATATAATTGTTTTCTAGACGTTTGGAATTGAGAAAATGGCCAATGAGATAGGTCGTTTAAAGAAACTGAATTTTGAGCCGCCTTTAAGGGCCCGCCGGATAAGATGAGGAAGCAGCTACCCCCTCTTCCGAAAATGTGATACCCGAAATATGGTGGCCGAGAAAGGCAGAAGACTTCAAGTACCGAAAAGAATAAGAATGACAATACGAAGGATGCTGAGGCCGGGGAATCGCCCTGTTGTTGGAAGTCCCCACCGGGTTGCATTATAATGACAGGAGTTTCTGGAGAGGGCTAAAGGTTTCGATCATCTTTTGAAAGATGACGGACTTTTGGAAAACCCCCAGGAATTACAAAAGTTTGAAAAAAGAATGGTGTCGGTCTTCGTGGTGGACAAGCGTACGCGCAAATTTGTCGCTCCCGAAGACACAGTGATTCGAACACTGGTGTCCCTAGGGGGTTAAGCCCCAAAGAGTTATAAGAGGACCGGTTTTCTCACGTGGGACGTACTGCTACCCTCACCTGAAGATTGGCAAGAGTAGTGAGCAAGGAATTGATCACTAACGACCTAATAATCAGGACAATATATGAGGGCCGAAGGAGGACCACGGTAGCAGTGGCAGAGGTTCCTCCTCAGGTTGCCGGTGAACATCTGGCGTCCTATTTAAAGAAATGTGGCCAAATATTGGCGACCTCATCCGACAACCTGAACGGGGGATGGATGTTTGACCTCGTGATGGATCAGATCTTCCTTCGAGTCCGTCCCCAACTGTGGACTATTGCGGCCGGAAAAATGCAGGATGTGAAGCGGTGGCCGGGCGAAAACCATCTTGCTGGAAGTGTGGGCAGATTGGTCACCTGTCCTCCTTCTGTCCAGAAGGAGAGCTGCAGGTGCTCCGGCCGCTGGCGACCAAGGCCCCTGAGCTAGAAAATTGTAGTTCCGCAACGCCTGTAATTGGGCCTAGTAGCGGCACGGATGCGGGACTTAAGAAACCCCGGGTGGGTCTATTTAAGCGCCAGTTCTGAAGCCTGCCACTGGTGTAGTTGGACCGAGGGCAGAAACGGAGAATGGCGTGTGGAATGCTAGGGGGCGAAAGGAAGGAGCCGAGCAGCGGGACCTCGTCCCCTGAGGCCACTAGGGATGACACCAACAGTCCCTCCTCATCGTGGGCAGGGCGATGTCCCGGCAGTTCACCAAGATGCTCCGTTAACGGAAATTCAAAAACAGGCGGAGCCCAACAGGGAAAAGATTAAAAAACTGAGAGAGCTCAAAAAGGCTCTAGAGTCAAGTAAGACAATCATCAGCAGCGTCAGCTGTCTGCCCCTACTTCTCCTCCACAAAAGAGAATTATGGCACACTCCTCCCATGACAAAATCCTTGACCCACACCCCTTCCAAAATGACCATATTTAAAAAACCATCACCAGTCCCTTCAGCCCCCTTCTCCTGTCCCTTCTCCAAGTCCCTTCTCATGGTTTATCCCCAGCTAGTTCTACCCTTTCCTTCCCCCAGGAGTGTATCTGCTACCCCCACGCCAACGCAACTCCTTTCAATCCCCGCTTAGGGATGTATTTAAGAGGCAAAGAAAGCCCGGACACAATAAGCAGCAAAAGAAAAAAAAAAGAAAAAAAAGCCTCCTTTTAATGTGGGGCAGGATGTTTGCCGTGTCTCGGGGGACACTGCCCAAGGCTATTAATCAATGTAAAAGGGTCAGAAAAACATTGCTGTGGAAGTATGGTAATCAAAAACAAAGATGTTGAAGATCCACTTAACTTTCCAGAGGCCAAAAGACTTTTGACAGTGGTGGAATCTGGTGGGGTCAGACATGTATGGGTATGCTTGGAGAGGCCAATGACTTATCCCGATGAGCCCTCCAATTGTGTACTTCACAGCGATGACCAGAAGGTGGATCAGCGTTTTATTTCTGGGAGGACTATTTTGTTGCCTTCCCTTTAGAGGCTTTCAAAATTCAACATTCACACATAAGGATATTGGTGGCTGTCCAATGATGGCACTATCAAGACTGAGTGGGCCAAGGCTCAGTAAGGACGAGGCCGTCGTATCTGCTCACCTAGAGATGTTTGTGCTGAGTACCTCAACCTAATCGGACTGATAATGGCTCTCTGGTTTATTCATGCCAATGACCGGGGCCTGAGATCAGAGTCACAGCAGGGCGTGTCTAGTAGTCTTTCAGCGCCTCCAGAATTGTGAATGTATGTTGTATACAGAACCCGGTTTTCAACTCATGATCATGAGGATATGCTACCTCTGGAGGTTCGCCCTCTCTGCATGTGCAGTGGACGCTCAGAGGTGTTCCTGGCTGGTGACAGTCTGGAATGCGGCGTGTACCCATGCCGCAGGTCAGGCGGCGAGACTTTATTGACATGGATGTTTCTCTGGATAGCAGTCTCTTAAGTATAATTGGGGTTTATGCGCCCAATGTCCATACGGAGCCGTCCTGCTTTGTTTCGGCAGGTCAGGCGATTTTTGACACGACGTCTCGTCAGTGGTTTTAGCGGGCGATTGGAATGCCGTCCTTGACCCCGATATAGATCGCATGGAAAGATCGGGTACTAACAACCCGGGTGTAAAGCTTGTTTTGGGTTTCATCGACAGGTTCGATCTTGTCGATAAGTACCGAAATGAACACCCCCGGGATATAGTATGGACTTGGACTAATGGGGCAATGGCTACGGTGGCATTTTCAAAGCAAAATTGGGCGGAGTCTTAGTGAGGAGAGTCGATGTAGGGCTCTTAGGTTGTCCAAGTTTTCATTCGATAGTTTACTCAGTCTTGGGCTCCCGTCGGGTTCGCGTAAGCTTAAAGATAAACCTCAGGATTAAATTGGCTGGTTGTTTTACTGGAAATTGAACTGTTCCATTGTTTGAAGGGCAGATTTCCAGGATGGTCAAGTAACGATAAAGCGGGGAATTGACGGGGGCTGTGGTTGGGAATAAGTGGTGGGATCCTTGAAATCCAACTGTTAGATCGTTTGCTGCTGAATATAATGATCGACTCGTCTAGAAGGTCAACGGCGACGGCGGTAGAAGCCAAAGTTGATGGGGCTCTCAAATCCCGTGTTAGTGGGGACGTAGCACTAGCTAGGGCTGAGGCAGGCCTCCTTAGCATCAAGAAGGTTAAGCTCTTGTAGTTAGGGCTAGGTTAAAGAGAATATACCTGAGGCAACGAACATGGCCGCAAGAATTGCAGGCTGAAGGAATTGGTAGCAAAAGGGCTGTCACCAAGCGCATCCCACGTGCCGGATGGAGAACCGTGACTACAAGCACATGGCCCTTGGTGCAGAGCTTTCATGACTTTATTTTCAGGATCTGTTCATGAGGAGCCGGTGGGCACTGCTCAGTTCGATGCCTATTTGGCCGACTTCCCCATAGAGCGTCGACAACTGGGTGCGAGTCCCGTTACCAAGGCTGAGATTTGGGAGGCAACAGCTGGTTGGCCGGGACAAGTCTCCGGGATTGGATGATGCTAAGAACTGTACTTGAGGCAGTCGCCCGTTCTTGTTCCCTTGCTGGCACTGGTTTCAACATGGATGAGGCGAAGTTATACCCCAACGCTTCACCGAAGGATGTGATCTGAAATTCTGCGCAAAGCAAGACGGTGGGGATTCGATAGATAACTTCAGGCCTTTGGCGGTGTTAAATACTGGGGTGAAGATTTTAGCCAAGATCTTAGCCAGCCGTTTGCGAAACAATATCTCTCGTCTGATTGGCCACGAACACAGGAGGACTTGTGCTGTGAGGTAGGACTATTCGAAGGTAGCCTTGTTTAGTACGCTTGATCATTGAGAAAGTCGACGGAGCCGCTGATCCGTTTAGATCAGTCCAGGCGTTCGATAGGGTTGACCATCGTTTTCTCCCGAGTCTGTTATTTCCTTTCTGGTTTCGGGCCCAATTTTCACTCCTGGATCCGACTTCTGTACGCGTCCCCGGGTGCGCTGGTGGAAGTGAATGGAGTACCTCGAGACGCTTTTCTTCGGCTCGCTCCTTATTCGTCAGGTTGTCCGCTCTCGCCTTTCACTCGTTCTTGCGGCGTTGAGCCTTTCCTTCGCAAGTTAAAGGCGAATCCGGTCCTTCGCGGGATTACATTACCTGGTGCTACCATCGGCCAGGTATTTCCTTTTTCTCTATACTGACGTTCGGCTCTTGTGTCCAGGCAGAACGGGGTGAACCCGAAGTCAGCAAGGAAAATCAGAGGGTATGAGACGGTGACAGGGGCTAAGTCGGCGCGATAAGTCTGTTGGCTTGCAGTTGGGCACGTGGAAGAGGATTTTCTCTTCCCGGGCCTTTCCACTGGACGGACGGGCCGGGTCAAGATTCTCGGCGTGGTTCGGTCCGGATCTCGGGCTGGAAATGAATTGGTCGGAGGTACAAGAGAAGGCGGGCTGGTTTAAATGTGGGTATGAGCTTTCCTTAAAGGAGGACGGAAATATGTGTTCCCCACATCTACCAATTCTCCTTTGCAGACTCTCTGTGCTTCCCACTCCATCTTCTGCTCATCTCAATGACATTAGTCAGGGTCTTGTACTCCTTCCTCTGGGGAAGAGGCGATACTCCGGGTGTGTCATGAGATCTGGCCTCCATCCTTTAGGGGCGGTCTGGGAATGCCAAGCGATTGAGATTCAGTCAACACCGCTTCGCATTGCCCTTCCCCAGACCGAATGTGTTCGCAAGTGGATGAGAATGGTGAATTCTGGAAGGAAAGATGCCGCAGCTTCCATCAGTGTGCATTCAGGCGCGGAAGAGCCGACGTTTACCTCAAGGCGAATGCTCTTCTATGTTGGGCCAGCGAGCATAATGGTTTTCTCTTACCAGGCGACAGATGGCCTCTGGCGTCCAGGCGTTATCCCTTCGGGCATTATATCGGGTGCTAGTGAGGGGGGCCGTTCTGGTATTCGATCTGATTGGTGACTCCGTTTGGTGACAGAGCGCGCTCCATATGGCCCCTTGGGCGCTGGATTACGAATGCCTCACTGGCAACGAAAGCCTCCTCGCACAAGCTTGGTAGTGCGAAAGGCTGTCTGGGTCGGCAAGAGCTTAAAAACGGCGGGTTTGGTTGTTTCGCCAAACTGCGTTCGCTGCCGTGGGTCGGTGGTGAGACTTTGTCTGCGCCTGTACTGTTGCAGTGTCGTAGTACCGTTGTGTAAGAGTGGCTTGAAGGGCACCATGGTTCATGCTGCGTGGAAAGTTCTTTGTCCTGGAAGTCCTTCTGTTGTAGCAATGTGGTACCGTCGTTGATAGGGCTGAACGACCTGCCTGCCGTTCGTATACTTCTGAGATTTTCTGGGAGTCGTAGTTGGACATTTTGAGCCAGGAAAATTCTATGGGACAGGAGAGTTTTCCCTCCTTTAATAGTTTGTTTTTAAACGCTCGGCTTAGTCGATGGGGCGGAGAAAACGGCCGACTCCTCCGTCAATTGCTTAAAAGTGGGTAAATCTTTTTGATCTATAGAACACTGAAAAGAGCCTGATTGGAGTGGCAACCTTTGATGACGGTTAGGCATCAGGTCAAGATCCTGGGCTGGTATTTTCAGCTTCCTCACCCGAAACGGGATAGTTTAGTTAATTTGTCTTTTTATGTTTTAATGATGGTTAAACTTAGCTCACGGTATACATGGGCATTTAGCCCCACTTTATTTTTTTTGTGCCCTCCTCTTTGGTTTGAATTCCCAAGCCTTCCTGCTTTTAGGTGATTAGAATGTGATTCCTGGTAGAGGCGGGCATCTTTCATTTCGAGTGTGTTTATTTCGTAATTGTTGTGTGGTTGTGTGTGTGCGTGGTTGTGTGTATGACTGTTTGAGATCTTATTTGTAAAATTTCATGTGCTGATATTTCTGTCACAGATGAAGATGGAGGTTTATGCTAACATCAATTTTTGTTTGATTTTTGTATATATTTTTGTTGGGTGTATATGTAAATCAGTAGGTTTGTACATCTATTCCAGTATTTATTTCTTTACCCAGGTTAAAGTGTACATATGGACACAATTTAGACTTTCATGATGTTGGGGGCATTGTGGGTACTCATGGTAAAGAATGGTACATGGGGTGTGATGTTTTGGTGCATGAGAATATTATACTGTGTAGCAGGAATTCATTAGTCAGGTCTAGCTAGTTATTATCAGGCAAGGCCAGACCAGCACACCATCACAATTTTGACACTTGTGCGCATTTTATGGTGTGTACACAAAAAATAAATAATTACTGTGTAGTTGTTGTTGGACATAGTTTTGTCATTTTCATTGCTCTGACCTCACTTGTTTCAGCTTGGACTTTTTGTTGAAAACATTTTTATTTGGACTGAATGCCTTTTTTAAGAAGCCTTTCTTTTGTACCAAAATGAGTTTATTTATTTTATTTTTTCGTTTTCTTTCTTTGTTTGTTTTATTTTATTTTGTTCTTTTTGTTGTATTTTATTTTCATATTTTTTTAATGACATATTTGTTTTTGTTTGGGTCGACGTTTTCATATTTATTTTCTCTTTCGTGTTTCATTTGGTCTTAAGTGCCAGATTTATTTGCTGTTAAAAAAAAAAAAAAAAAAATTTGTTAATAATATCTTTTATTTTATTTGTTGACCAGAAACTGAAGTCATTTTAACTGTTTGTTTTCCTCCTTTTGCCTTTACCAGCCCTCCCCGTTTGCAGAAGGTAGCCTTTAGCGACGAACTCTTTGCGTGTCCTATTTCTGTTACATATTTTAAATTCTTTGTATTTTATTGTAATAGGTTATTGATTTATTTTTGTTAAACCTCTCAAAGTTCATTCCTTTTTAAAAAAAAGGATATTGTATTATATTACACATGACGCTAAGGCCAATCTGTTGCTTTTGATTTAATTTTTTTTGATTTGTCTTTATTGTCTGCAAGGTTAATTTATAAACCCTTCCTCATTTCCCCCGTACGCACCATATCCCCATTCCCCTATTTAGTTACAGGGGAGAAAAATATAATTGTTTCCTGGTGATTTGATTGAAAAATGGCGCGACTCAGGTCGGTCGTTTAAAAAACTGAATTTTGAGCCGCCTTGCAGGAGCCCGCCGGATAAAAGATGAGGAAGCTTATCCCCCTCTTCGAAAAATGTGACCAAGAATATGGAGGCAGCGAGAAAGGCCAGGAAGACCTTTAAGTACGAAAAGATGTAAAACCAATACGAAGGATGTAGGAGCCAGGGAATCGCCCTGTTGTTGGAAGTCCCACCCCTTGGGTGCAATTATAAACGTGGAGCACTGGAAGACTAAGGGTTTCGATCATCTTTTGAAAGATGACGGACTTTTGGAAAACCCCAGGAATTACAAGTTTGAAAAAGATGATGTCGTCTTCGTGGTGGACAAGCGTATTTGGCGCTCAAAATTTTGTCACTCCCAAGAAGACACAGTGATTCAAGACGCCGCTGGTGTCCTAGGGGTTAAGCCCCAAAGAGTTATAAGAGGACCGGGTTTCCTACGTGGGACGATACTGCTACCCTCACCTGAGATTGCTTGGAAGTAGTGAGCAAGGAATTGATCACTAACGACCTAATAATCAGGACAATATATGAAGGCCGAAGGAGGACCTGGTGCTTAGTATAGGGGACATATCCTCAGGTTGCCAGTGAACATCTGGCGTCCCTGTTGAGAGAATATGGCCAAATATTGTGAGCCTCATCAAACCTGAACGGGGGATGGATGTTTGTGATATATTGATGGATCAGATGCCTTCGGGGTGGGGCTCCCCAACTGCTTGGACTATTGGGCAGAAATGCTGCAGTGTGAAGTGACAGGGGCAAAGCCATCTTGCTGAGAGTGTGGGCAGATTGGTCACTGCATCTCCTTCCATCCCGAAGGAAAAGAAGGCCTCTGGTGCTCCGGCCGCTGGCGACCAAAATACCCCTAAGCCTGGTGAAATTGTGGTTCACGTGACCTGTAACAAGGCCTAAGCTGGCAGGCACTGAGTCTGGGACTCAGAAACCCCGGGTGGGTCTCAGCCCCCAGCCTCTCAAATTCTGAGGCCTCACCACTGGTGTGGACTGAGACAAAGACGACGGAGAATGGCGTGTCATTGCTGGAGGCAAAGGGAAGAGCCGAGCAGGACCTCAGTCCCCAGGCCACTGAGGATGACCTTGGCAGTGCCCACTCCCATCACATCAGCAAATAGGGGCGATGTCCGGCAGTTCACCAAGATGCTCGTTAACAGGAAATTCAAAAACAGACTGACTGAAAGATTAAAAAAGACTGAGGAGGAAGCTCAAAAGGCTCTGGAGTCGTAAGACCGAAATCATCAGCAGCGTCAGTGTCTGCTTCTCCTCTGGGAACATGGCACCTCCTCCCATGACAAAATCACTGTGACCCACCCACTTCAAAATGACCATATTTAAAAAACCATCACCAGTCCCTTCAGCCCCACTTCACTCACTGTCCCTTCTCAGTCCAAACATAAGCAGTTTATCACCCCAGCTAGTTCTACCTTTCTTCCCCAGATGTATCATATATCACCCCACCCCCATAACACAAACTCCTTCTAAATCACCTTAAAGATTCATTTAAGAGGCCGAGAAGCTTGGACACAATGACGCCAAAAGAAAAAAAAAAAGAAAAAAAAGCCTCCTTTTAATGTGGGGCAGGATGTTTGCCGTGTCTCCGGAAGGACCTGCCCAAAGGCTATTAATCAATGTAAAAAGGTCAAAACATTGGCCAGGGAAATGTAAATGCATCAAAAACAAAGATGTTGAAGATCCACTTAACTTTCCAGAGGCCAAAAGACTTTTGACAGTGGTGAGATCTGGTGCGGGGTCGAGCCATGTATGGATGTCTTGGAGAGGCAATGACTCCATCCCGATGAGCCCTCCAATTGTGTACTTCACAAACGATGACCAGAGGAATTTGGATCAGTTTTGTTCTGGGAGGACCCCTATTTTTGTTCACCCTTCCCTTTACAGAGCTTTAAAATTAACATTCCCCCTGGATATTGGTGGCCTGTCCAATGATGGCACTATCAAGACCTGAGATGGGCCAAGGCTCAATGGGACAGGCCGTCGGTATCACGCTCCCTGTGGGATGTTTGGTACAGTGCCTCAACCCTAATCGGACTGATAATGGCTCTCTGGTTAGCTAGCATAAATGGCGGGGCCTGAGGTCAAGTCACGCAGGGCGGCTGTCTCAGCCCCCGTGATCTTCAGCGCCTCGGTGTGAATGTATGTTGTATACAGGAGACCCGGTTTCAACTCGCGATCGCGGGGATATACTGTCGGGGACTGCGCCCCTTCTATTCAGCATGTTTTGATGGACGCTCGAGAGGTGTTTTCCTGGCTAGTGAGCAAGTCCTTGAATGCGGCGTGTACCCATGTCTTCGCAGATCGGCAGGCAGACTTTGTGTGCTGGATGTTACTATAAAGGATAAGTCTCTTCGTCTCATTGGGGTTTATGGCAATGTCTGCAGACGTCCTGCTTTGTTTCCCCAAAGCAGATCAGGCCGTTTTTGACGACATCTCGTCGGGTAGTTTGTAGGCGATTGGAATGCCGTCCTTGACACGATATAGATCGCATGGGGGAAAGATCAGGGTACTACTTAGCCCGGATGTAAAAGCATTTCGGGACTTTATCGATGAGTTCGATCTTGTCGATAAGTACCGAGTAGACACCCCCGGGATATAGTATGGACTTGGACCCAATAGGGGCAGCTCGGCTACGGTGGTGCGTGCTAGCTTCGTCGACCGAGTCTTAGTGAGGAGAGTCGATAGGGCGCAGGTTGTCAGGGTGCCAGACTACCTGAGCTCGGTTTACTCGGATCATGGCTCGTCCGGGTTCAGTAACTCCAGATGACAAGTTAAAATTGGCTGGTTACTGGAAATTGAACTGTTCATTGTTTTGAAGAGCAAGATTTCCAGGACCAGTTGAAACTAACGATAAAGCGGGAATTGGCTTGGGAGCTGTGGTTGGGAATAAGTGGTGGGGATCCTTGAAATCCAATATTAGATCGTTTGCTGCTGAATGGCAAGGCCGACTCAATCTAGAAAGATTAGCAGCACAAACGGCAGTAGAAGCCAAAGTTGATCCGAACCTCCAAATCCCACGTGTTAGTGAGGACGTAGCCTTAGCTAGGGCGGAGCAGGCCTCCTTGCTTGTCTAGGAGGGACAAAACAACGTAGTTGAGGAGGCTGAGTTAAAGAGAATGTCTCCTGAGGCAACGAACATGGCCGCAGAATTGCGTGCGGAATTGAAATGCTAGCGAGAAGCTATCCCTTATGACGTCACGTGCCGGATAGGAGAACCGTGACCAAGCACGGGCATAGTTGAGGCTTTTAATGACTATTTTCAGGATCTGTTCACCAGGGAGCCCGGTCTGAGCACTGCTCAGTTCGATGCCTATTTGGCCGACTTCCCCCGCCTCGAGGCGGCTGAAGCGGCTGGGTGCGAGGTCCCGTTACAGAGGCTGAGATTTGGAGGCGCTTAAGCTGGTTGGCCGGGATAGTCTCCGGGATTGGATGAGTCTTCCTTGCGAACTGTACTTGAGGCAGTCGCCCGTTCTTGTTCCCTTGCTGGCGCTGATTTTCAACAACTGGATGGGGGGCAGGGATTCTATACCCCAACGCTTCACCGGGGGTATTGATCCAAGTTGCTGCGCAAAAGCAAGGACGGTAGGGTTGAACCAGATATGCTTCAGGCCTTTGACGATGTTAAACACAGAGTTGAAGATTTTTTGTGAGATCTTAGCCAGCCGTTTGCAGGCTGTCCTCTCCCTGATCTGATTATTTGAAGCAGACTTGTACTTATGATTGGGACTATTCAGGACAACCTTCATTTGGTATGATGTTAGAGAAGTCGACACGAGCGCACTGATCAATTTAGATCAGTCCAAGGCGTTCGATAGGGTTGACCATCGTTTCTCGGTCTGTACTTTACTGCCGGTTTCGGGCCCAATTTTCGCTCCTGGATCCGACTTTGCAACGCGCGTCCCCCGGTGCGCTGGTGGAAGTGAATGGTCTGATCTGGAACTGGCACTTTCTATTGACTCGCTCCCTATTCGTCAAGGTTGTCCGCTCTCGCCTTTGCTCTACGTTCTTGCGTTGGAGCCTTTCCTTCGCAAGTTAAAGGCGAATCCGGTCCTTCGCGGGATTACATTACCTGGTGCTACCTCGACTGGTCATTCTGCCTATGCTGACGACGTTTCGGCTCTTGTGTCCAGTGGGAAACGAGATTATGACGAAGTCAGCAAGGAAATCAGGGTATGAGACGGTGACAGGGGCCAAATTCAACCGCGATAAGTCTGTTGGCTTGCGGTTGGGCTGCGTGGAAGGGGAGTTTCTCTTCCCAGGCCTTTCCACTGGACGGACGGGCCGGTCAAGATTCTCGGCGTCTGGTTCGGTCCGGATCTCCAGTTGGAAATGAATTGGTCGGAGGTACCAGAGAAGGCCAGGGCTACGGTTGTCTGTGGTCTCTGAGGAAGCTCGCTTAAAGGGGAGGGCGGAAGTATGTGTTTCCGCGCATCTACCCGATTCTCCTTTACCGACTCTCTGTGCTTCCACTCCCGTGCCATATTAATGACATTAGTCAGGGTCTTGTACTCCTTCCTCTGAGGAGAAGGCAAGGCTCCTAAGGTGTCGTCGTAAGATCTGTAGCCTCTATGTACTGAGGGCGGTCTGGGAATGCTGAAAGCGTTACAAGATTCGTCAACATACGCTTCGCATTGCCTTCCTAGACCGAATGTGGTGCATGAAAGTGGTGAGAATGGTGAATTCTGGAAGGAAGATGCCCGCAAAAGCTTCCCATCCACTAAAGAAGTGTGCGGCCGATGCGAGAAGGAGCCGGCCGTTTACCTCGAGGCGAATGCTCCTTCTATCGTGAATGCCGGCGAGCACTCAGTTTTCTCTTACGGGCGACAGATGGCCTCTCTGGCGTCCAAAGGCGTTGTCCCTTCGGGCATTATATCGGGTGCTAGTGGGGGGGCCGTTCGTGATGATCTGATTGACGAGCTCGGTTTGACGAAGCAGGAGGCGCGCTCCACGCCCGCCAACAGGCGCCCGGGTTGAAATGCCTCACAAGTAACGAAGCATCCCTCACCTGGCTGGTGATACGAAAGGCTGTCTGGGTCGGCAAGAAACTGGCAAGCGGGTTTGGTTGTTTCGCCAAAGGCTGCGTTCGCTGCGGTGGGTCGGTGGTCGAGACTTTGTCTCACGCCTTCTTCATTGCGAAGTGTCGTATTACCGTTGTAGTGGCTTGAACTTCTTGGTTCGCATGCTGCGTGGAAAGTTCTTTGTCTGATGCTTCTGTTTGTAGCAATGTGGTGCCGTCGTTGACTAGGGCTGAGCATTATGTGTTCGTATGCTTACTGGGTGGCATGCGAGTCGTGATTTGGACGACGCGACAGAAGGAATTCTATGTGGACGAGAAGTTTTCCTCTTCCCAAAAAATTGTTGTTTTAAGCATCAGCTTAAAGTCAAAATTAGGACGGAAAGGCGACGACTCCCTCCATCAGAATTTGGCAAGGTGGGTAAATCTTGCGCGAATCTGTCAAGTGAAAGGAGCTGATTTGAAGTGGCATTTTGATGACGGTTAGGCATCAGGATATTGGGGATCCTGGGCTAAACATTTTCAACCCCTCCCGAAAGTAGGATAGTTTGATTGTTGTCTTTTTATGTTTTAATGATGGTTAAACTTAGCTAGGGTATGCATGGGCATTGGCCCCCACTTTTTTTTTTGTGCCCTCTCTTTTTTGGTTAATTCCCCAATACTTCCCACTTTTAGGTGATTAGAGATAACAGTTCCCAGGTGAGGGCGGGAGATATTCGTTCCGAGTGTGTTTATTTTCGTAATTGTTATTGTGGTTGTGTGTATGCGTGGTTGTGTATGACTGTTTGAGATCTGCCAGCCCCACGTAGATTTCTTAACTAACTGATGTTTCTGTCACGGATAGAGATTGTGGGGGTTTAATACTAACATCAATTTTGTTTAGTTTTTGTATGTTTTATTCGTTGTATAAAAATCATTAGGGTTGCACAATATTAAGTATTATTTCCCCCACCCCCACACAGACAAATTGTACATATAGGTTTAGTTAGACTTTCATAGAGTGTGGAGCATTGTGGTGCTCGTAGTAAGAATGGTACGTAAGATTGTGATGTTTTGGTGTAAGGGATATTATACACAAATACTAGCGGGTCAGTGAGTGAGTCTAGCTAAGTTGTTATAGGAACAGATGAGAATGGCCTTCCCATCCTGATTTTGGCCTTGTGCCGCATTTTTGTAAATTTTTACAAAAATAAATAATTGCTGTGTAGTTGTTGTTGGACGTGGTTTTTGTCATTTTACGACTGCTCTGATGACCTCTGCTTTGTTTCCTTTGGACTTTTTGTTGAAAACATTTTTTATTTGGACCATTTGAATTTGCCCTTTTAAGAGACCTTTCTTTGTTTTCGATAAATTTTATTTACTATTTTTATTTTCGTTTTCTTTCTTTGTTGTTTTATTTTTATTTTGTTCTAGCTTTTGTATTTTATTTTCGTATTTTTTGGCGGCCATATTTGTTTTTTTTTTTTTTAGGTCGGCGTTTTCTTTTTATTTTCTCTTTTCATTTTTTTCATTTGGTCTTAGAGTTGCCAGATTTATTTTATTTAAAAAAAAAAAAAAAAAAAAAAAATTTGTTAATAGTATCTTTTATTTTATTTGTTGACCAGAAACTGATCATTTAACTGTTTGTTTTCCTCCTTTTTGCCTTTTCAGCCCCTCCCCGTTTGCGAAGGTAGCCTTTGAGCCGCTCTTTTTTACGTATGTCCTATTTCTGTTACATATTTTAAATTCTTTTGTATTTTATTGTAATAAGTTTGTTAGTTTGTTTGTTAAACCTCTCAAGAGGTTAATTTCCTTTTTAAAAAAAAGGATATTGTTATTATATTTTGGCGCCTAAAGGCCAATCTGTTTGTTTGTTTGTTTGCCGTTTGTCTTTATTGTCTGCAAGGTTAATTTGTATAAACCCCCCTCCATTCCCCCCTTTTTCCCCCCCTCCCCATTCCCCTATTTAGTTACGGAGGAGAAAAAATATAATTTGTTTCCTGGTGATTTGGAATTGAAAAATGGCCGACTCCAGGTCGGTCGTTTAAAGGGAAACTGAATTTTGAGCCGCCTTTTAAGGGCCCGCCGGATAAAGATGAGGAAGCTTATCCCTCTTAGAAAATAGGCCAAGAAGAATATGGTGGCCAGGAAAGGCCAGAAGAAGATTTTCAAGTGCCGAAAGAATAAGAATGACAATACGAAGGATGCTGAGGCCGGGGAATCGCCCTGTTGTTGGAAGTCCCCACCGAGTTTGCGAGTATAAACATTGCGTTTTCTGGAAGACTCGGGTTCGATCATCTTTTGAAAGATGACGGACTTTTGGAAAACCCCAGGAATTCCTAAAGAGATTTTGAAAAAAGAATGGTGTGGGTCTTCGTGGTGGACAAGCGTACGCGCAAAATTTTGTCGCTCCACGAAAGACACAGTGATTCGAACACTGGTGTCCCTAGGGGTTAAGCCCCAAAGAGTTATAAGAGGACCGGGTTTCTGCAACAGGACGTACTGCTACCTCCACTAGGGGTGCTTGGAAGTAGTGAGCAAGGAATTGATCTTCAACGACCTGTAATCAGGACAATATATGAAGGCCGAAGGAGGACCACGGTAGCAGTATATGAGGTTCCTCCTCAGGTTGCCGGTGAACATCTGGCGTCTAAGAAATGGCCAAATGACGAGCCTCGTCCATTAAACCTAGACGAAGTTGGATGTTTGATATCAATTGATGGATCAAGATGCCTTCAGATTCCGTGCTAACAACTTGGACTATTGCGGCCGTACAGGTCAGCCGTGACCGGGCGAAAACCATCTTGCTGGAAGTGTGGGCAGATTGGTCACCTGTCCTCCTTCTGTCAAGAAGAGGCCTCCTGGTGCTCCGGCCGCTGGCGACCAAAATACCCCTAAGCCTGAAAATTGTAGTTCCGCAACGCCTGTAACGGGCCTAGTAGCGGCACGGTCCGGGGACTTAAAAACCCCGGGTGGGTCTCGACCCCCATCCCTCCTCAAATTCTGAAGCCCTTACCACTGGTGTGGTTAAGAGGACAAAGACGACGGAGAATGGCGTGTCGTTACTAGAGGCAAAGGGAAGAGCCGAGCAGCGGGACCTCCAGTCCCTGAGGCCACTAGGGAATGACACCCAACAGTCCCACTCCCTCTATCAGCAGTAAGGGCGGTGTCCCGGCAGTTCACCAAGATGCTCCGTTAACGGAAATTCAAAAACAGACGGAGCTAATGGAAAAAGTTTAAAAAACTGAGAGGAGAGCTCAAAAAGGCTCTAGAGTCAAGTAAAAGGACCAAGAAATCATCAGCAGCGTCAGTGTCTGCCCCTACTTCTCCTCCACAAAAAAGAATTATGGCACCTCCTCCCATGACAAAATCCTTGACCCACTTGCTCCAAAGATGACCATATTTAAAAAACCATCACCAGTCCCTTCAGCCCCTTCTCCTGTCCCTTCTCCAGTCCTTCTCATGGTTTATCCCCAGCCCTAGTTTCTACCCCTTTCTTCCCCCAAGGTATCTGCTACCCCCATAGCTTTCGACTCCTTCTCCGTCCCCGCTTAGTTACCATTTAAGAGGCAAAAAGCGGGACAATAAGCGGCAAAGAAAAAAAAAAAGAAAAAAAAAACACTCCTTTTAATGTGGGGCGGATATTGTTTTGCGTGTCTCGGAGGGACCTGCCCAAAAGGCTATTAATCAGTATTGCCGAAAGGTCAAAACATTGTGGAAATGTAAATGCATCAAAAACAAAGATGTTGAAGATCCACTTAACTTTCAGAGGCCAAAAGACTTTTGACAGTGGTGAGATCTGGTGCGGGGTCGAGCCATGTATGGGTAGTAGCGGAGAGGCCAATGACTCCATCCCGATGAGCCCTCCAATTGTGTACTTCACAAACGATGATATGCAGAGGAATTTGGATCAGTTTTGTTCTGGAGGACCCCTGTTTCGCTTCCTTTACAGAGCTTTAAAATTAACATTCCCCTGGATATTGGTGGCCTGTCCAATGATGGCACTATCAAGATTTGAATGGGCCAAGGCTCAATGGGACAGACCGTC
>JBBBDQ010018828.1:0-27698 GCA_037127315.1 Ascarosepion bandense | reverse complement strand
GTGGTGCGTGCTGTTTCGTCGACCGAGTCTTAGTGAGGAGAGTTGACGTAGGGCTCTTAGGTTGTCCAAGTTTTCATTCGATAGTTTACCGGATCATAGGTCAACTTATTGCCTGCGTAAACTTAGATAAGCCTAGGATTAATAGCTGGTTACTGGAAATTGAACTGTTCATTGTTTGAAGAGCAGATTTCCAGGACCAGTTGAAACTAACGATAAAGCGGGAATTGACGGGGGCTGTGGTTGGGAATAAGTGGTGGGATCCTTGAACTACTATTAGATCGTTTGCTGCTGAATATAGCCGTCGACTCAATCTAGAAGATTAGCAGCAACAACAAACGCAGTAGTTTCGCAGCTGATCGGGCTATCAAATCCCGTGTTAGGTGACGTAGCCTTAGCTAGGGCGGAGCAGGCCTCCTTGCTTATCAAGAAGGACCAAGCTCTGGTAGTTAGGGCTAGGCGTTAGCAGGTTCATTTCGAGGCAACGAACATGGCCGCAGAATTGCGTGCAGAGGAACGCAGAAAATGCTAGCAAAGGCATATCGCAAGCGTCACATTGCCGGATGGGAGAACCGTGACTACAAACGCGGGCATAGTTGAGGCTTTTCGTGACTATTTTCAGGATCTGTTCACCAGGGAGCCCGGTCTGAGCACTGCTCAGTTCGATGCCTATTTGGCCGACTTCCCCGCCTCGAGGCGCCAGCGGCCGGTGCGAGGGTCCCGTTACAGAGGCTGAGATTTGGGAGGCGTGCCTGCTGCTGGCCGGGACAAGTCTCCGGGATTGGATGGTCTTCCTTACGAACTGTACTTGAGGCAGTCGCCCGTTCTTGTTCCCTTGCTGGCACTGATTTTCAACAACTGGATGAGGCAGGGCTCTATACCCCAACGCTTCACCAGGGGTGTGATCAAGTTGCTGCGCAAAAAGCAAGGACGGTGGGGATTCGATATATAACTTCAGGCCTTTGACGAGCAATACAGGAAGCAATATTTTAGCCAAGATCTTAGTCAGCCGTTTGCAGGCTGTCCTCTCTAGTCTGATTACCCTTGACAGACTTGCAAAGGGTGAAGGGTAGACTTATTCAGGACAACCTCTGCTCGTACGCTTGATCATGAGAAAGTCGACACGGAAGTCAAAGGCTGATCAATTTAGATCAGTCCAAGGCGTTCGATAGGGTTGACCATCGTTTCTGGAGTCTGTCCTTTCCGCTGCCGGTTTCGGGCCCGTTCTTTCGCTCCTGGATCCGACTTCTGTACGCGTCCCCCGGTGCGCTGGTGGAAGGAATGAGCACGATCGGAACCTTTTCTATTGACTCGCTCTATTCGTCAAGGTTGTCCGCTCTCGCTTTGCTCACGTTCTCGCGTTGGAGCCTTTCCTTCGCAAGTTAAAAGGCGAACCGGTCCTTCGCGGGATTACATTACCTGGTGCTACCACTCGCCAGGTATTCTGCCTATGCTGACGACGTTTCGGCTCTTGTGTCGAGCAGAGAGCCGAGATCGACGTCGCAAGGAACCGAGGAAGGCGGAGACGGTGACAGGGCCAAGACCGCGATAAGTCTGTTGGCTTGCGGTTGGGCGCGTGAAGGCTTTTCCCGGGCCTTTCCACTGGACGGACGGGCCGGTCAAGATTCTCGGCGTCTGGTTCGGTCCCGATCTCCAGTTGGAAATGAATTGGTCGGAGGCATAAAGGAAGGCAGAGAGGCTGCTGCTCGTCTGTGGTCTCTTAGCAAGCTTTCCTTAAAGGAGGGCGGAAGTATGTGTTTCACACATCTACCCGATTCTCTCGCACGGACTCTCAGCCTCCACTCCCGTGTGCCATATTAATGACATTAGCTGGTCTTGTACTCCTTCCTCTGGGGGGGAGAGGAAGGCAGTCTTGAAGGTGTGTCGCGAGATCTGTAGCCTCCATCCTTCTGAGGGCGGCCTGGGAATGCCAAGCGTTGAGATTCGTCAACATACGCTTCGCATTGCCTTCCTAGACCGAATGTGTTCGCAAGTGGATGAGAATGGTGAATTCTGGAAGGAAGATGCCCGCAAAGCTTCCCATCCCTAAGAAGTGTGCATTCGTGCGAGGAAGAGGCCGGCCGTTGCATCTTCGAGGCGAATGCTCCTCATCGTGAATGCCGCGGCGAGCACCTGGGGCTTTTCCGCGGGCGACAGATGGCCTCTGGCGTCCAGGCGTTGTCCCTTCGGGCATTATATCGGGTGCTAGTGAGGGGGGCCGTTCGGGATGATCTGATTGACGAGCTCGGTTTGACGAAGCAGGGAGGCGCGCTCCATATGGCCTTGGCGCCCGGGTTGAAATGCCTCACAAACAACGAGGCATCCCTCACCTGGCTGGTGATACGAAAGGCTGTCTGGGTCGGCAAGGCTTAAAGCAGCGGGTTTGGTTGTTTCGCCAAACTGCGTTCGCTGCGGTGGGTCGGTGGTCGAGACTTTGTCTCACGCCTTCTTCATTGCAGTGTCGTAGTACCGTTGTGTAAGTGGCTTGAAGATTCAAGTGGTTC
Organism: Ascarosepion bandense; assembly: GCA_037127315.1. Taxonomy (NCBI): domain Eukaryota; kingdom Metazoa; phylum Mollusca; class Cephalopoda; order Sepiida; family Sepiidae; genus Ascarosepion; species Ascarosepion bandense. The sequence goes on along the minus strand of JBBBDQ010018828.1, from coordinate 25,197 downwards.
CCATGCTGCGTGGAAAGTTCTTTGCTGGAAGTCGCTTCGTCAGTGGAAGGTAAGCGTCGTTGACTAGGGCTGAGCACATGTGTTCGTATGCTTACTGGGTGTTATGCGAGTCGTGATTGACGACGCGACAGAAGGAATTCTATGGGGACGAGAAGTTTTCCTTCTCCCAACTGATTTTGTTTTTTAAGCATCAGCTTAAAGTCAAAATCAGGACGGAAAGGCGACGACTCCCTCCATCAGAATTTGGCAAATCTTGCGCGAATCTGTCGAGTGAAAGGAGCTGATTTGGAGTGGTATTTTGATGCCGGTTAGGCATCAGGATATTAAATTTTGACTAAACATTTTCAACCCCCTCCCGAAAGTAGATAGTTTAGTTAATTTGTCTTTTTATGTTTTAATGATGAAGAAACTTAGCTAGTATGCATGGGCATTGGCCCCACTTTTTATTTTTTTTTGTGCCCCTCTCTTTTTTTGTTTGCTCCAGCCCTTTCCCCACTTTTTAGGTGATTAGAGGATAACAGTTCCCTGGTAGAGGCGGGGCATCTTTCGTTTCGAGTGTGTTTATTTTCGTATTTGTTGCTGTGTGTTTGTGTGTGCGTGGTTGTAAGCACTGTTTTGAGGATCTGCCAGCCCCGCCAAAATTTCGCCCAGCTAACTGATGTTTCTGTCACGGATAGAGATTGTGGGGGGTTTAATACTAACATCAATTTTGTTTAGTTTTTTGTATATATTTTCATTCGTTGTATAAAAATCATTGGGGTTTGCAATTTTAAGTGTTATTTCCCCCACCCCCCCACAGTATTTTAAATTGTACATACGGGTTTAGTTAGACTTTCATGGAGTGTATTGAGGCATTGCAGCCTGTAGTAAGAATGGTACGTAAGATTGTGATGTTTTTGGTGCAAGGGATATTATACTGTCTAATAATGGCAGAGTAGTGCCTAATAAGTTAACACAAGAGGATGAAGACCAGCCTTCCCCATCCCCACTATTTGGTTTCAGCGTATTTTTCAAATTTTTTACAAAAATAAATAATTCTAGTGTAGTTGTTGTTGGACGTGTTTAAGCCACGGCGACTGCTCTGACTCCTGCTTTGTTTCAGCTTGACTGTTGAAAACATTTTTTGTTTGGACGAATTTTTGTACACAAGAGACCTTTCTTTGTACCGATAAGTTTATTTATTTTATTTTTCGTTTTCTTTTCTTGTTGTTTTATTTTTATTTTGTTCTAGCTTTTTGTATTTTATTTTCGTATTTTTTGGCGCCATTTGTTTTTGTTTGTATTTGGCCGTTTTCTTTTTATTTTCTCTTTTCATTTTTCATTTGGTCTTAAGTGCCAGATTTATTTTTATTTAAAAAAAAAAAAAAAAAAAAAAAAAAAATTTGTTAATAGTATCTTTTATTTTATTTGTTGACCAGAAACTGATCATTTAACTGTTTGTTTTCCTCCTTTGCCTTTTCAGCCCCTCCCCCCGTTTGCGAAGGTAGCTTTAGGCAACTCTTTGCGTGTCCTATTTCGTTACATATTTTAAATTCTTTTGTATTTTATTGTAATAAGTTTATTGGTTGTTTGTTAAAACTTCTATGAGTACTTTTTAAAAAAAAGGATATTGTTATTATATTTGGCCGCTAAAGGCCAATCTGTTTGCTTTGTTTTGTTTGCTGTTTTTTCATTGTCTGCAAGGTTAATTTGTATAAACCCCCCTCCATTCCCCCCTTTTCCCCCTCCCCATTCCCCTATTTAGTTACGGAGGAAAAAAAAATATACCTCTTCCTGGTAGTTAGGAATTGGAAAATGGCCGACTCAAGTCGGTCGATCAAAAACTGAATTTTGACCCGCCCTTTAAGGGCCCGCCAGATAAAGATGAGGAAGCTGTCCCCCTCTTCCAAAATGAGCCCAAGAATAGTGGCCGAGAAAGGCCAGAAGACTTCAAGTACCGAAAAGAATAAGAATGACAATACCAAGGATGCTGAGGCCGGGGAATCGCCCTGTTGTTGGAAGTCCCCACCGAGTTGCATTATAAACATTGCGGAGTTTCTGGAGAGGGCTAAAGGTTTCGATCATCTTTTGAAAGATGACGGACTTTTGGAAAACCCCTGAACAAGTAAAAAGTTTGAAAAAAGAATGGTGTCGGTCTTCGTGGGTAGACAAGCGTACGCGCAAAATTTGTCGCTCCACGAAAGACACAGTGATTCGAACACTGGTGTCCTAGGGGTTAAGCCCCAAAGAGTTATAAGAGACCGGGTTTTTTCACGTGGGACGTACTGCTACCCTCAAGCCACCTGAAGATTGCTTGAAGTAGCAGCGGCGAATTGATCACTAACGACCTAATAATCAGACAATATATGAAGGCCGAAGGAGGACCACTTGGAAAAGTATATGAGGTTCTCCTCAGGTTGCCGGTGAACACCTGCGTCCTAATAAGGAAGACATGTATTATTGCAGCCTCATCCGACAACCTGAACGGGGGATGGAGTTTTACATTGATGGATCAAGATGCCTTCGATTCCGTCCCCAACTGCTTGGACCAATGCGTTTCTGGAAAATGCCGGTCGTAGTGACCGGGCGAAAACCATCTATGCTGGAAGGCAGATTGGTCACCTGTCCTCCTTCTGCCCAGAGAAGAAGGGCCTCTGCGCTCCGGCCGCTGGCGACCAAAATACCCCTAAGCCTGAAAATTGTAGTTCCGCAACGCCTGTAACGGGCCTAGTAGTGGCACGGTCCGGGACTTAAACCCCGGATGGGTCTCGGGTCTCATCCTCAAACTCTGAAGCCCGCCACTGGTGTGGTTAAGGACAAAGACGACGGAGAATGGCGTTACGAGGCAAAGGAAGAACTACAGCGGGACCTCAGTCCCTGAGGTCAGGGGATGACACCAACAGTCCCACTCCCCTGTCAGCAGTAGTAATACGTCCCGCGTTCACCAAGATGCTCCTTTAACGGAAATCCAAAAACAGGCGGAGCCCAGCTGGCTAAAATCAAAAAACTGAGAGAGCTCAAAAAAATTCTCGATTCAAGTAAAACGAAGAAATCATCAGCAGCGTCAGTGTCTGCCCCAACTTCTCCTTCACAAAAAAGAATTATGGCACCCCCTCCCATGACAAAATCCTTGACCCACACCCCTTCCAAAATGACCATATTTAAAAAACCATCACCAGTCCCCAGCCCTTCCTCCTGTCCCTTCTCCAGTCCTTCTCATGGTTTATCCTCAGCTAGTTCTACCCTCTTCCCCAAGTGTATCTGCTACCCCCACGCCAACACCGACTCCTTCTCAATCCCCGCTTAAAGATTCATTTAAGAGGCAAAGAAGCCCGGCCACAATAAGCGCAAAGAAAAAAAAAAAGAAAAAAAAGCCTCCTTTTAATGTGGTGATGTTTGCCGTGTCTCGGAGGACACTGCCCAAAAGGCTATTAATCAATGTAAAGGTCAAAACATTGCGGGAAATGTAAATGCATCAAAAACAAAGATGTTGAAGATCCACTTAACTTTCCAGAGGCCAAAAGACTTTTGACAGTGGTGAGATCTGGTGTGGTCGAGCCATGTATGGAGTATGCTTGAGAGGCCAATGACTCCATCCCGATGAGCCCTCCAATTGTGTACTTCACAAACGATGACCAGAGGAATTTGGATTGCTTTGTTCTGGGAGGACCCCTATTTTTGTTCACCCTTCCCTTTACAGAGCTTTAAAATTAACATTCCCCCTGGATATTGGTGGCCTGTCCAATGATGGCACTATCAAGACTGAGATGGGCCAGTCTGCCGGGACGGGCCGTCACGGTATCCTGTCCCCCGAGAGCACGGTACAGTGCCTCAACCCTAATCGGACTGATATGGCTCTCTGGTTAGTTAGCATAATGGCCGGGGCCCGAGATCAGAGTCACGCAGGGCGTGTCTCAGCCGTGATCTTCAGCGCTCCTCAGTGAATGTATGTTGTATACAGGAGACCCGGTTTTCAACTCGCGATCATGAGGATATACTGTCTAGGAGGTTCGCCCTCTATTCAGCATGTTTTGATGGACGCTCGAGAGGTGTTTCCTGGCTAGTGAGCAAGTCCTTGAATGCGGCGTGTACCCATGTCTGCAGATCCGGCAGGCAGACTTTGTGTGCTGGATACATATAAAGGGATAAGTCTCTTCTTGTCTCATTGGGGTTTATGCGCCCAACATCCATGCATGTCCGTTTCGTTTCGGCAGATCGAGCCGTTTTTGACGACATCTCGCCGGTAGTTTTAGCGGGCGATTGGAATGCCGTCCTTGACCCTGATATAGATCGCATAGGGGAAAGATCGGGTACTAACAACCTGGATGTAAAAGCATTTTGGGACTTTATCGACAGGTTCGATCTTGTCGATAAGTACCGAACACCCCTGGTAGTATGGACTTGACCAATAGGGCAGCTCGGCTACGGTGGTGCGTGCTAGCGTCGACCGAGTCTTAGTGAGGAGAGTCGATGTAGGGCTCTAGGTTGTCCAAGTTTTCATTCGATAGTTTCATCGACTTCAGGCTCGTCCGGGTTCGCAAACCTTTAGATAAGCCTAGGATTAAATTGGCTGGTTACTGAAAATTGAACTGTTCATTGTTTGAAGAGCAAGATTTCCAGGACCAGTTGAAACTAACGATAAAGGGAATTGACGGGGGCTGTGGTTGGGAATAAGTGGGTGGGGATCCGAATCCAATATTAGATCGTTTGCTGCTGAATATAGCCGTCGACTCAATCTAGAAAGATTAGCAGCACAAACGGCAGTAGAAGCCAAAGTTGATCGGGCCATCAACCTCAAAAGTTAGCAGTGGGACGTAGCCTTTAAGCTAGGGCGGGAGCAGGCCTCCTTGCTTATCAAGAAGGACCAAGCTCTGGTAGTTAGGGCTAGGTTAAATATAAATGCCTCCGAGAACGAACATGGCCGCAGAATTATGCAGAATTGAGAAATGCTAGTGAAAAGAGCACGCAAGCGCTCATTGCCGGATGAGAACCGCAGGACTACAAACGCGGGCATAGTTGAGGTTTTCGCGACTATTTTCAGGATCTGTTCACCAGGGACGGTCTGAGCACGTCGCCTGATGCCTAATTTCCCCGCCTCGAGGCGGCTGAAGCGGCTGGGTGCGAGGGTCCCGTTACAGAGGCTTAGATTTGGGAGGCGCCTGCTGGCTGGCTGGGACAAGTCTCCAGAATACAGTCTTCTGCTGAACTGTACTCTGGAGGCAGTCGTCGCCTTGTTCCCTTGCTGGCACTGATTTTCAACAACTGGATGAGGCAGGGCTCTATACCCCAACGCTTCACCAGGGTGGACTGGCTGCTGCGCAAAAGCAAGACGGTGGGATTCGATAGATAAACTTCAGGCCTCACGATGCTGCCTTCGATGAAGATTTTAATGAAGATCTTAGCCAGCCGTTTGCAGGCTGTCCCTAGTCTGATTGGCCCTCCCAGCAGACTTGTGCTGTGAAGGGTAGGACTATCACCAGGGACAACTCATTTGGTACGCTTGATCATTGAGAAAGTCGACATGGAAGCCGCGCTGATCAATTTAGATCAGTCCAAGGCGTTCTCTGATAGGGTTGACCAATGTTTCTCTCTGAGTCTGTCCTCTCGCTTGCCGGTTTCGGGCTCCAATTTTCGCCTGGATCCGATCTCCTGTACGCGTGTCCCCTCGGTGCGCTGGTGGAAGTGAATGGAGTACGATCGAACCTTTTCTGGCTGACTCGCTCTATTCGTCAAGGTCTGCCTCCGCTTTGCTCTACGTTCTGCGTTGAGCCTTTCCTTCTTTTCCGCATGGCGAATCCGGTCCTTCGGTGGATTACATTACCTGGTGCTACCACCTCGGCCAGGTATTCTGCCTATGCTGACGACGTTTCGGCTCTCCTTGTGTCGAGCAGAGCCGAGATTGACGAAGTCAGCAAGGAAATCAGAGGGTATGAGACGGTGACAGGGCCAAGATCAACCGCGATAAGTCTGTTGGCTTGCGGTTGGCGCGTGGGAAGGAGTTTCTTTTCCCGGGCCTTTCCACTGGACGGACGGGCCGGTCAGATTCTCGGCGTCTGGTTCGGTCTCGATCTCCAGTTGAAAGCCACTGGTCAAGGTACAAGAGAAGGCAGAGGCTGCAGTTCGTCTGTGGTCTCTGAGGAAGTTTTCCTAAAGGGGAGGGCGGAAGTATGTGTTTCACACATCTACCCGATTCTCCTTTACCGACTCTCTGTGCTTCCACTCCCGTGTGCCATATTAATGACATTAGTCAGGGTCTTGTACTCCTTCCTCTGGGGAGGCGAAGCTCCATGTGCCGGGGTGAGATCTGTAGCCTCCATCCTTCTGAGGGCGGTCTGGGAATGCCAAGCGTTGAGATTCGTCAACATACGCTTCGCATTGCCTTCCTAGACCGGAATGTGTTCGCAAGTGGGATGAGAATGGTGAATTCTGGAAGGAAGATGTCCGCAAAAGCTTCCCATCCCTAAGAAGTGTGCATTCGTGCGAGGAAGAGGCCTACGTTACCTGAGGCGAATGCTCCTTCTATCGTGAATGCCGGCGAGCACTCAGTTTTCTCTTACGGGCGACGATGGCCTCTGGCGTCCAGGCGCTGAACCCTTCGGGCATTATATCGGGCGCTAGTGAGGGGGCCGTTCAAGGATCTGATTGACGAGCCTATCGACGAGCTTGCGAGGCGCGCTCCATAAGCGGCCTTGGGCGCCTGCTGAAATGCCTCACAAACAACGAGGCATCCCTCACCTGGCTGGTGATACGAAAGGCTGTCTGGGTCGGCAAGAAGCTTAAAGCAGCGGGTTTGGTTGTTTCGCCAACCGCGTTCGCTGCGGTGGGTCGGTGGTCGAGACTTTGTCTCACGCCTTCTTTCATTGCAGTGTCGTAGTACCGTTGTGTAAGTGGCTTGAAGACTTCATGGTTCGCATGCTGCGTGGAAAGTTCTTTGTCCTGGAAGTCGCTTCTGTTTGTAGCAATGTGGTGCCGTCGTTGACTAGGGCTGAGCATTATGTGTTCGTATGCTTACTGGGTGTTATGCGAGTCGTGATTTGACGACGCGACAGAAGGAATTCTATGGGGACGAGAAGTTTTCCTCTTCCCAACTGATTTTGTTTTTTAAGCATCAGCTTAAAGTCAAAATCAGGACGGAAAGGCGACGACTCCCTCCATCAGAATTTGGCAAAAGGTGGTAAATCTCATGAATTTGCCGAGTGAAAGGAGCTGATTTGGAGTGGCATTTCATGCCGGTTGAAAAATTGCAGGCCGGGGTTCCTGGACTAAACATTTTCAACCCCCCTCCCGAAAGTAGGATAGTTTAGTTAATTTGTCTTTTTATGTTTTAATGATGGTTAAACTTAGCTAGGGGTGCATGCATGGGCATTGGCCCCACTTTTTATTTTTTTTTTTGTGCTCCTCTCTTTTTTGGTTTAATTCCCCAGCCCCTCCCCACTTTTTAGGTGATTAGAGATAACAGTTCCCTGGGGAGGCGGGGCATCTTTCGTTTCGAGTGTGTTTATTTTCGTATTTGTTATTGTGTTTGTGTGTGTGCGTGGTTGTGTGTATGACTGTTTGAGATCTGCCAGTCTCTGCTAAAATGCCCAGCTAACTGATACGTTTCTGTCACGGATAGAGATTGTGGGGGGTTTAATACTAACATCAATTTTGTTGTTTTTTGTATATATTTTTCATTCGTTGTATAAACAATGGGGTTTTAGGAATTTTAAGTGTTATTTCCCCCACCCCCCCACAGACAAAATTGTACATACGGGTTTAGTTAGACTTTCATGGAGTGTATTGAGGGCATTGTGGTGCTCGTAGTAAAGAATGGTTGCAAGATTGTGATGTTTTGGTGCAAGGGATATTACATTTGTCTGCTTGGGTCAGTGAGTGAGTCTAGCTAAGTTAATGTATATTGAGATGAAGACCAGCCTTCCCCATCCCCACTATTTTGGCCTTGTGCCGCATTTTGTAAATTTTTACAAAATAAAGTACTGTATGTAGTTGTTGTTGATGGTTGTCATTTTACGACTGCTCTGACCTCTGCTTTACTCTGCTTTGGACTTTTTGTTGGAAAAACATTTTTTATTTGACTGAATTTTGTACACAAGAGACCTTTCTTTGTACCGATAAGTTTATTATTTATTTTTTTGCTTTCTCTTTTGTTGTTTTATTTTTATTTTGTTCTAGCTTTTTGTATTTTATTTTCGTATTTTTTGGCGGCCATATTTGTTTTTGTTTAGGTCGGCCGTTTTCTTTTTATTTTCTCTTTTCATTTTTCATTTGGTCTAGTGCCAGATTTATTTTTATTTAAAAAAAAAAAAAAAAATTTGTTAATAGTATCTTTTATTTTATTTGTTGACCAGAAACTGATCATTTAACTGTTTGTTTTCCTCCTTTTGCCTTTTCAGCCCCTCCCCTCTGGTGAAGGTAGCCTTTAGGCAACTCTTTGCCTGTCCTATTTCTGTTACATATTTTAAATTCTTTTGTATTTTATTGTAATAAGTTTATTTGTTGTTTGTTAAACCTCAAGAGGTTAATTTCCTTTTTAAAAAAAAAAGGATATTGTTATTATATTTTGGCCGCTAAAGGCCAATCTGTTTGCTTTGATTTGTTTGCCGTTTGTCTTTATTGTCTGCAAGGTTAATTTTGTATAAACCCCCCTCCATTCTCTCTTTTTCCCCTCCCTCCCCCATTCTCTATTTAGCTACGGAGGAAAAAAATATACTTTCCTAGTTAGACTGAAAAATGGCCGACTCAAGTCGGTCGATCAAAAAAAAAACTGAATTTTGACCCGCCCTTTAAGGGCCCGCCAGATAAAGATGAAGAAGCTTATCCCCCTCTTCCTTGAAAATGTGGTCCAAGAATACGTGTGTGGCCGAGAAAGGCCAGAAGACTATGCGAAAAGAATAAGAATGATAATACGAAGGATGCCGAGGCCGGGTAACTGCCCTGTTGCTGGAAGTCCCCACCGAGTTGCATTATAAACATTGCGGAGTTTCTGGAGAGGGTTGGAAGGTTTCGATCATCTTTTGAAAGATGACGGACGGAAAACCTCTAGAATTACAAAAGTTTGAAAAAGAATGGTGTCGGTCTGTGGTGGACAAGCGTACGCGCAAAATTTGTCGCTCCACGAAAGACACAGTGATTCGAACACTGGTGTCCCTAGGGGTTAAGCCCCCAAAGAGTTATAAGAGGACTGGCTCTTCATGTGGGACGTACTGCTACCCTCACCTGAAGATTGTTTTCAAAGGTAGTGAGCAAGGAATTGATCACCAATGACCTAATAATCAGGACAATATATGAAGGCCGAAGGAGGACCACGGTAGCAGTATATGAGGTTCCTCCTCAGGTTGCCGGTGAACACCTGGCGTCCTATTTAAAGAAATATGGCCAAATATTGGCAGCCTCATCCGACAACCTGAACGGGGGATGGATGTTTGATATATTGATGGATCAAGATGTTTCTCGAGTCCGTCCCCAACTGCTTGGACTTGTTATTGCGGGTTGGAAAATGCCGGTCGTAGTGACCGGGCGAAAACCATCTTGCTGGAAGTGTGGGCAGATTGGTCACCTGTCCTCCTTCTGTCCAGAGAAGAAGGCCTCTGGTGCCCTGCTGCTGGCGACCAAAATACCCCTAAGCCTGAAAATTGTAGTTCCGCAACGCCTGTAACGGGCCTAGTAGAAGGCACGGTCCGGGGACTTAAAAACCCCGGGTGGGTCTCGGGTCCCCATCCTCTTGGGTCCCGAAGCCTGCCACTGGTGTGGTTAAGGACAAAGACGACGGAGAATGGCGTGGAATGTTACTAGAGGCAAAGGGAAGAGCCGAGCCAGCGGGACCTCAGTCCCCTGAGGCCACTAGGATGACACTGGCCCAGTCCCACTCCTCTATCAGCAGTAAGGGCGACAAACCGGCAGTTCACCAAGATGCTCCGTTAACGGAAATTCAGCAACAGGCGGAGCCCAGCTGGGAAAAGATTAAAAAACTGAGAGAGCTCAAAAAGGCTCTAGAGTCAAGTAAGACCAAGAAATCATCAGCAGCGTCAGTGTCTGCCCCTACTTTCCTCCACAAAAAGAATATGGCACCTCCTCCCATGACAAAATCCTTGACCCACACCCCTTCCAAAATGACCATATTTAAAACCATCACCAGTCCCTTCAGCCCCTTCTCCTGTCCCTTCTCCAGTCCCTTCTCATGGTTTATCCCCAGCCAGTTCACCCTTTCTTCCCCAAGTGTATCTGCTACCCCCACGCCAACACTGACTCCTTTTCAATCCCCGCTTTTAAAGATTCATTCAAGAGGCAAAGAAGCCCGGACACAATAAGCGGCAAAGAAAAAAAAAGAAAAAAAGCCTCTCCTTTTAATGTGGGGCAGGATGTTTGCCGTGTCTCGGAGGACACTGCCCAAAAGGCTATTAATCAATGTAAGAAGGTAAAAACATTGTGGAAATGCAAATGATCAAACAAAGATGTTGAAGATCCACTTAACTTTCCAGAGGCCAAAAGACTTTTGACAGTGGTGAGATCTGGTGCGGGGTCGAGCCATGTATGTGAGTATGCTTGAGAGGCTAAATGACCCATCCTGATGAGCTCCTCCAATTGTGTACTTCACAAACGATGACCAGAGGAATTTGGATCGGGTTTTGTTCTGGGAGGACCTCCTATTTTTGTTCACTCCTTCCCTTTACAGAAGCTTTAAAATTAACATTCCCCCTGGATATTGGTGGCCTGTCCAATGATGGCACTATCAAGACTGAGATGGGCCAAGGCTCAATGGGACGGGCCGTCGGTATCCTGTCCTCTGAGATGTTTGGTACAGTGCCTCAACCCTAATCGGACTGATAATGGCTCTCTGGTTAGCTAGCATAAATGGCCGGGGCCTGAGATCAGAGTCACGCAGGGCGTCTCAGCCGTGATCTTCAGCGCCTCGGTGTGAATGTAGCGTTGGGTACAGGAGGACCGGTTTTCAACTGCGATCATGAGGATATACTGTCTAGGAGGTTCGCCCTCTATTCGTGCCAAGCGATGGACGCTCGAGAGGTGTTTCCGCTAGTGAGCAAGTCCTTGAATGCGGCGTGTACCCATGTCTTCGCAGATCCGGCAGGCAGACTTTGTGTGCTGGATGTTACTATAAAGGATAAGTTCTTCGTCTCATTGGGGTTTATGCGCCCAATGTCCATGCGGAGCGTCCTGCTTTGTTTCGGCAGATCGAGCCGTTTTTGACGACATCTCGTCGGGTAGTTTTAGCGGGCGATTGGAATGCCGTCTCGACCCCGATATAGATCGCATAGGGGAAAGATCGGGTACTAACAACCCCGGATAAAAAGCATTTCGGGACTTATCGACAGGTTCGATCTTACGTCGATATACCGAAATGAACACCCCCGGGATATAGTATGGACTTGGACTAATAGGGGCAGCTCGGCTACGGTGGTGTGTGCCAGTTTTCTCTGTCGACCGAGTCTTAGTGAGGAGAGTCGATGTAGGGCTCTTAGGTTGTCCAAGTTTTCATTCGATAGTTTACTCGGATCATAGGCTCGTCCGTCTGCGTAAACTTAGATAAGCCTAGGATTAAATTGCATGGTTACTGGAAATTGAACTGTTCATTGTTTGAAGAGCAAGATTTCCAGGACCAGTTGAAACTAACGATAAAGCGGGAATTGACGGGGGCTGTGGTTGGGAATAAGTGGTGGGGATCCTTGAAATCCAATATTAGATCGTTTGCTGCTGAATATAGCCGTCGACTCAATCTAGAAAGATTTAAAGGCACAAACGGCAGTAGGCCAGTGTTGATCGGGCTATCAAATCCCGTGTTAGTGGGGACGTAGCCTTAGTTAGGCGGAGCAGGCCTCCTTGCTTATCAAGAAGGACCAAGCTCTGGTAGTTAGGGCCAGGTTAAAGAGAATGTCTCCTGAGGCAACGAACATGGCCGCAGAATTGCGTGCAGAGGAATTGAGAAATGCTAGCAAAAGGCATGTCGCAAGCGTCATATTGCCGGATGGGAGAACCGTGACTACAAACGCGGCATAGTTGAGGCTTTTCGTGACTATTTTCAGGATCTGTTCACCAGGGAGCCCGGTCTGAGCACTGCTCAGTTCGATGCCTATTTGGCCGACTTCCCCCGCCTCGAGGCGGCTGAAGCGCTGGGTGCGAGGGTCCCGTTACAGAGGCTGAGATTTGGGAGGCGCTCAAGTTGGTTGGCCGGGACAAGTCTCCGGGATTGGATGGTCTTCCTTACGAACTGTACTTGAGGTAGTCAAAGCCCGTTCTTGTTCCCTTGCTGGCACTGATTTTCAACAACTGGATGAGGCAGGGTCTATACCCCAACGCTTCACCAGGGGTGTGATCAAGTTGCTGCGCAAAAGCAAGGACGGTGGGGATTCGACAGATAACTTCAGGCCTTTGACGATGTTAAATACAGAGTTGAAGATTTTAGCCAAGATCTTAGCCAGCCGTTTGCAGGCTGTCTCCTTCTAGTCTGATTGGCCCCTGAGCAGACTTGTGCTGTGAAGGGTAGGACTATTCAGGACAACCTTCATTTGGTACGCTTGATCATTGAGAAAGTCGACACGGAAGCCGCGCTGATCAATTTAGATCAGTCCAAGGCGTTCGATAGGGTTGACCATCGTTTTCTCGAGTCTGTCCTTTCCGCTGCCGGTTTCGGGCCCAATTTTCGCTCCTGGATCCGACTTCTGTACGCGTCCTTCGGTGCGCTGGTGGAAGTGAATGGAGTACGATCGGAACCTTTTCTATTGACTCGCTCTATTCGTCAAGGTTGTCCGCTCTCGCCTTTGCTCTACGTTCTTGCGTTGGAGCCTTTCCTTCGCAAGTTAAAGGCGAATCCGGTCCTTCGCGGGATTACATTACCCGGTGCTACCACCTCGGCCAGGTATTTCGCCTATGCCGACGACGTTTCGGCTCTTGTGTCGAGCAGAGCCGAGATTGACGCCGTCAGCAAGGAAATCAGAGGGTATGAGACGGTGACAGGGCCAAGATCAACCGCGATAAGTCTGTTGGCTTGCGGTTGGGCGCGTGGAAGGGAGTTTCTCTTCTTGGCCTTTCCACCGGACGGACGGGCCGGTCAAGATTCTCGGCGTCTGGTTCGGTCCTGATCTCCAGTTGGAAATGAATTGGTCGGAGGTACAAGAGAAGGCAGAGGCTGCCGTCTTTCGTCTGTCCTGAGGAAGCTTTCCTTAAAGGAGGGCGGAAGTATGTGTTTCACACATCTACCCGATTCTCCTTTACCGACTCTCTGTGCTTCACCCTTCCCGTGTGCCATATTAATGAGCACAATGGTTCTACTCCTTCCTCTGGGGAGAAGGCAAGGCTCCTAAGGTGTTTGGCAAGTGGGAGATCTGTGGCTTCCATCCTTCTGAGGGCGGTCTGGGAATGCCAAGCGTTGAGATTCGTCAACATACGCTTCGGTATTGCCTTCCCAGACCGAATGTGTTCGCAAGTGGATGAGAATGGTGAATTCTGGAAGGAAGATGCCCGCAAAAGCTTCCATCCCTAAGAAGTGTGCATTCGTGCGAGGAAGAGGCCGCCGCCGTTTACCTCGAGGTTAATGCTCCTTCATCGTGAATGCCGGCGAGCACTCAGTTTTCTCTTACGGGCGACAGATGGCCTTCTGGCGTCCAGGCGCGAGTCCCTTCGGGCATTATATCGGGTGCTAGTGAGGGGGCCGTTCGGGATGATCTGATTGACGAGCTCGGTTTGACGAAGCAGGAGGCGCGCTCCATATGGCCTTGGGCGCCCGGGTTGAAAATGCTCACAAATAACGAGGCATCCCTCACCTGGCTGGTGATACGAAAGGCTGTCTGGGTCGGCAAGAAGCTTAAAGCAGCGGGTTTGGTTGTTTCGCCAAACTGCGTTCGCTGCGGGTCGGTATTGAGACTTTGTCTCACGCCTTCTTCTATTGCAGTGTCGTAGTACCGTTGTGTAAGTGGCTTGAAGATCATGGTTTTGCACGGCTGCGTGGAAAGTTCTTTGTCCTGGAAGTCGCTTCTGTTTGTAGCAATGTGGTGCCGTCGTTGACTAGGGCTGGCATTATGTGTCTGCATGCTTACTGGGTGTTATGCGAGTCGTGATTTGGACGACGCGACAGAAGGAATTTATGGGGATTTAGGAAGTTTTCCTTCTCCCAACTGATTTTGTTTTTTAAGCATCAGCTTAAAGTCAAAATCAGGACGGAAAGGCGACACCCTCCATCAGAATTTGGCAAAAGGTGGTGGTAAATCTTGTTAATTCATTGACAGCGATGATTTGGAGTGGTATTTTGATGCCGGTTAGGCATCAGGATATTGGGATCCTGGGCTAAACATTTTCAACTCCTCCCGAAAGTAGGATAGTTTAGTTAATTTGTCTTTTTATGTTTTAATGATGGTTAAACTTAGCTAGGGTATGCATGGGCATTGGCCCCACTTTATTTTTTTTTGTGCTCCTCTCTTTTTTGGTTTAATTTCAGCCCTTTCCCACTTTTTAGGTGATTAGAGATAATAGTTCCCCTGGTAGAGGCGGGGCATCTTTCATTTTGGAGTGTGTTTATTTTCGTATTTGTTATTGTGTTTGTGTGTGTGTGCGTGGTTGTGTGTATGACTGCCTATATCTGCCAGCCCCGCTAAAATTTCGCCCAGCTAACTGATGTTTCTGTCACGGATAGAGATTGTGGGGGGTTTAATACTAACATCAATTTTGTTTAGTTTTTGTATATATTTTTATTCGTTGTATAAAAATCCATGGGGCCTAAAATATTAAGTGTTATTTCCCCCCACCCCACAGACAAATTGTACATATGGGTTTGTAAGGACTTTCATAGAGTGTATTGAGGTATTGTAGTGCCTGTAGTAAGAATGGTACGTGTAAGATTGTGATGTTTTGGTAAGGGATATTATACTGTCTGCTTGGGTCAGTGAGTGAGTCTAGCTAAGTTAACATAAGACAGGATGAAGACCAGCCTCCCCCATCCCCACAATTTTGGCTCTCAGTTGCATTTTTTGTAACTTTTTATAAAAATAAAATATGACCTTAGTGTAGTTGTTGTTGGACGTGGTTTTTGTCAGTTTTACGACTGCTCTGACCTCTGCTTTGTTTCAGCTTGGACTTTTGTTGAAAATATTTTTTATTTGGACTGAATTTTGTACACAAGAGACCTTTCTTTGTACCCTCGATAAGTTTATTTTTATTTTATTTTTCGTTTTTCTTTGTTGTTTTATTTTTATTTGTTTCTAGCTTTTTGTATTTTATTTTCGTAATTTTTGGCGGCCATATTTGTTTTTGTTTAGGCTTGTGTACGTGCTTTTTATTTTCTGTTTTCATTTTTCTATTTGGTCTTAAGTGCCAGATTTATTTTTATTTAAAAAAAAAAAAAAACTTGTTAATAGTGATTTTTTATTTTTATTTGTTGACCAGAAACTGATCATTTAACTGTTTGTTTTCCTCTCTTTTGCCTTTTCAGCTCTCTCCCTGTTTGTATAATGGGCCTTTAGTGCAACTCTTTGTATCCTATTTTTGTTATATATTTTAAATTCTTTCTATTTTATTGTAATAAGTTTATTGGTTGTTTGTTAAACCTCTCAAGAGGTTAATTTCTTTTTTAAAAAGGGGATATTGTTATTATATTTTGGCCGCTAAAGGCCAATCTGTTTGCTTTGATTTGTTTGCCGTTTGTCTTCATTGTCTGTACAGCATACTTAGAGTAACCCCTCCATTCCCCCTTTTCCCCCCCCTCCCCATTCCCCTATTTAGTTACGGAGGAGAAAAAATATAATTGTTTCCTGGTGATGTGGAATTGAAAATGCATGACTCAGGTCGGTCGTTTAAAAAGAAACTGAATTTTGAGCCGCTCTTTAAGGGCCCGCCGGATAAAGATGAGGAAGCTTATCCCCCTCTTCCGAAAAAATGTGACTAAGAATATGGTGGCCGAGAAAGGCCAGAAGACTTCAAGTACCGAAGAAAAGAATAAGAATACAATAAAGGATGCTGAGGCCGGGGAATCGCCCTGTTGTTGGAAGTCCCCACCGAGTTGCATTATAAACATTGCGGAGTTTCGGAGAGGGCTAGTTTCGATCATCTTTAAAGATGACGGACTTTTGAAAACCCCCAGAATTACAAAAGTCGAAAAAAAAAGAATGGTGTCGGTCTTCGTAGTGGACAAGCGTACGCGCAAAATTTGTCGCTCCACGAAAGACACAGTGATTCGAACACTGGTGTCCCTAGGGTTAAGCCCCAAAGAGTTATAAGAGGACCGGGTTTTCTCACGGGACGTACTGCTACCCTCACCTGAAGATTGCTTGGAAGTAGTGAGCAAGGAATTGATCACTAACGACCTAATAATCAGGACAATATATGAAGGCCGAAGGAGGACCACGGTAGCAGTATATGAGGTTCCTCCTCAGGTTGCCGGTGAACACCTGGCGTCCTATTTAAAGAAAGGAGAAGCAATATTGGCAGTCTGGTCCGACAACCTGAACGGGGATGGAGTTTTGATATATTGATGGATCAAGATGCCTTCGATTCCGTCCCCAACTGCTTGGACTATTGCGGCCGGAAAATGCCGGTCGTAGTGACCGGGCGAAAACCATCTTGCTGGAAGTGTGGGCAGATTGGTCACCTGTCCTCCTTCTGCCCAGAGAAGAAGGCCTCTGGTGCTCCGGCCGCTGGCGACCAAAATACCCTAAGCCTGGAAAATTGTAGTTCCGCAACGCCTGTAACGGGCCTAGTAGCGGTAACGGTCCGGGGACTTAAAACCCCGGATGGGTCTCGGCCCCCATCCTCTCAAACTCTGAAGCCTGCCACTGGTGTGGTTAAGGACAAAGACGACGGAGAATGGCGTGTCGTTACTAGAGGCAAAGGGAAGAGCCGAGCAGCGGGACCTCAGTCCCCTGAGGCCACTAGGGGACGAGCGTACCAACAGTCCCACTCCCTCTGTCAGCAGTAAGGGCGATGTCCCGGCAGTTCACCAAGATGTTCCTTAACGGAACCGCGACGAAAGGAGCCCAGCTGGGATAAAAATCAAAAAACTGAGAGAGCTCAAAAAAGCCTTTCGATTCAAGTAAAACGAAGAAATCATCAGCAGCGTCAGTGTCTGCCCCAACTTCTCCTTCACAAAAAAGAATTATGGCACCTCCTCCCATGACAAAATCCTTGACCCACACCCCTTCCAAAATGACCATATTTAAAACCATCACCAGTCCCTTCAGCCCCTTCTCCTGTCCCTTCTCCAGTCCCTTCTCATGGTTTATCCCCAGCCAGTTTCACCCTTTCTTCCGCATTCATACCCCACGCCACACCGACTCTTCTCAATCCCCGCTTAAAAATTCATTTAAGAGGCAAAGAAGCCCGGACACAATAAGCGGCAAAGAAAAAAAAAGAAAAAGTTTCCTTAATGTGGGGCAGGATGTTTGCCGTGTCTCGGAGGACACTGCCCAAAAGGCTATTAATCAATGTAAAAAGGTCAAAACATTGTGGAAATGTAAATGCATCAAAAAACAAAGATGTTGAAGATCCACTTAACTTTCCAGAGGCCAAAAGACTTTTGACAGTGGTGAGATCTGGTGCGGGGTCGAGCCATGTATGGAGTATGCTTGGAGAGGCCAATGACTCCATCCCGATGAGCCCTCCAATTGTGTACTTCACAAACGATGACCAGAGGAATTTGGATCAGTTTTGTTCTGGGAGGACCCCTATTTTTGTTCACCCTTCCCTTTACAGAGCTTTAAAATTAACATTCCCCCTGATATTGGTGGCCTGTCCAATGATGTGCACTATCAAGACTGAGATGGGCCAAGGCTCAATGGGACGGGCCGTCGGTATCCTGTCCCCTGAGATGTTTGGTACAGTGCCTCAACCCCAATCGGACTGATAATGGCTCTCTGGTTAGCTAGGCACAAATGGCCGGGGCCTGAGATCAGAGTCACGCAGGGCGTGTCCCAGCCGTGATCTTCAGCGCCTCGGTGTGAATGTATGTTGTATACAGGAGACCCGGTTTTCAACTCGCGATCATGAGGATATACCGTCTAGGAGGTTCGCCCTCTATTCAGCATGTTGATGGACGCTCGAGAGGTGTTTCCTGGCTAGTGAGCAAGTCCTTGAATGCGGCGTGTACCCATGTCTTCGCAGATCCGGCAGGCAGACTTTGTGTGCTGGATGTTACTATAAAGGATAAGTCTCTTCGTCTCATTGGGGTTTATGCGCCCAATGTCCATGCGGAGCGTCCTGCTTTGTTTCGGCAGATCGAGCCGTTTTTGACGACATCTCGTCGGGTAGTTTTAGCGGGGCGATTGGAATGCTGTCCTTGACCCCGATATAGATCGCATAGGGGAAAGATCGGGTACTAACAACCTTGGATAAAGCATTTCGGGACTTTATCGACAGGTTCGATCTTGTCGATAAGCACTGAAATGAACACCCCCGGGATATAGTAATATGGACTTGGATCATTAGGGGCAGCTCGGCTACGGTGCGGTGCGCGTGCTAGCTTCGTCGACCGAGTCTTAGTGAGGAGAGTCGATGTAGGGCTCTTAGGTTGTCCAAGTTTTCATTCGATATTATCGGATCAGCTCGTCCGGGTTCGCGTAAACTTAGATAAGCCTAGGATTAAATTGCTGTTACTGAAATTGAACTGTTCATTGTTTGAAGAGCAAGATTTCCAGGACCAGTTGAAACCAACGATAAAGTGAAATCGACGGGGCTGTGGTTAAATAAGTGGTGGGGATCCTTGAAATCCAATAGATCGTTTGCTGCTGAATACAGTCGTCGACTCAATTTAGAAAGATTAGCAGCACAAACGGCAGAAGCCGTGCTGATCGGGCTATCAAATCCCGTGTTAGTGGGGACGTAGCCTTAGCTAGGGCGGCAGGCCTCCTTGCTTATCAAGAAGGACCAAGCTCTGGTAGTTAGGGCTAGGTTAAAGAGAATGTCTCCTGAGGCAACGAACATGGCCGCAGAATTGTGCAGAGGAACTTTTTCGAGAAATGCTAGCAAAAGGCATGTCGCAAGCGTCACATTGCCGGATGGGAGAAATCTATGACTACAAACGCGGGCATAGTTGAGGCTTTTCGTGACTATTTTCAGGATCTGTTCACCAGGGAGCCCGGTCTGAGCACTGCTCAGTTCGATAGCGATGAGTGACTTCCCTGCCTCAGGCGGCTGAAGCGGCTGGGTGCGAGGGTCCCGTTACAGAGGCTGAGATTTGGGAGGCGCTCAAGCTGGTTGGCCGGGACAAGCTCCGGGATTGGATGGTCTTCCTTATGAACTGCACGAGGCAGTCGCCCGTTCTTGTTCCCTTGCTGGCACTGATTTTCAACAACCGGATGAGGCAGGGTCTATACCCCACAACGCTTCACCGCGAGGGGTGGACCGGTTGCTGCGCAAAAGCAAGGACGGTGGGGATTCGATAGATAACTTCAGGCCTTTGACGATGTTAAATACAGAGTTGAAGATTTTAGCCAAGATCTTAGCCAGCCGTTTGCAGGCTGTCCTTCTAGTCTGATTGGCCCCGAGCAGACTTGTGCTGTGAAGGGTAGGATCATTCAGGACAACCTTCATTTGGTACGCTTCATCATTGAGAAAGTCGACACGGAAGCCGCGCTGACTGAATTAGATCAGTCCAAGGCGTTCGATAGGTTGACTAATGTTTTCTCGAGCCCGTCCTTCGGCTGCCGGTTTCGGGCCCAATTTCGCTCCTGGATCCGGACTTCGTACGCAACCCCCGGCGGCTGGTGGAAGTGAATGGAGTAATATCGGAATCCTTTTCTATTGACTCGCTCTATTCGTCAAGGTTGTCCGCTCTCGCCTTTGCTCTACGTTCTGCGTTGGAGCTTCTCTTCGCAAGTTAAAGGCGAATCCGGTCCTTCGCGGGATTACATTACCTGGTGCTACCACCTCGGCCAGGTATTCTGCCTATGCTGACGACGTTTCAGCTCTTGTGTCGAGCAGAGCCGAGACGACGAAGTCAGCAAGGAACACCAGAGGGTATGAGACGGTGACAGGTAGCCAAGATCAACCGCGATAAGTCTGTTGGCTTGCGGTTGGGCGCGTGGAAGGAGTTTCTCTTCCCGGGCCTTTCCACCGGACGGACGGGCCGGTCAAGATTCTCGGCGTCTGGTTCGGTCCTGATCTCCAGTTGGAAATGAATTGTCGGAGGTACAAGAGAAGGCAGAGGCTGCCGTTCGTCTGTGGTCTCTGAGGAAGCTTTCCTTAAAGGGGAGGGCGGAAGTATGTGTTTCACACATCTACCCGATTCTCCTTTACCGACTCTCTGTGCTTCCACTCCCGTGTGCCATATTAATGACATTAGTCAGGGTCTTGTACTCCTTCCTCTGGGAGAAGGCAAGGCTCCCAAGGTGCGGGCCGAGATCTGTAGCCTCCATCCTTCTGAGGGCGGTCTGGGAATGCCAAGCGTTGAGATTCGTCAACATACGCTTCGCATTGCCTTCCTAGACCGAATGTGTTCGCAAGTGGATGAGAATGGTGAATTCTGGAAGGAAGATGCCCGCAAAAGCTTCCCATCCCTAAGAAGTGTGCATTCGTGCGAGGAAGAGGCCGGCCGTTTACCTCGAGGCGAATGCTCCTTCTATCGTGAATGCCGGCGAGCACTCAGTTTTCTCTTACGGGCGACAGATGGCCTTCTGGCGTCCAGGCGTTGTCCCTTCGGGCATTATATCGGGTGCTAGTGAGGGGGGCCGTTCGGGATGATCTGATTGACGAGCTCGGTTTGACGAAGCAGGAGGCGCGCTCCATATGGCCTTGGGCGCCCGGGTTGAAATGCCTCACAAATAACGAGGCATCCCTCACCTGGCTGGTGATACGAAAGGCTGTCTGGGTCGGCAAGAAGCTTAAAGCAGCGGGTTTGGTTGTTTCGCCAACCGGTGTTCGCTGCGGTGGGTCGGTGGTCGAGACTTTGTCTCACGCCTTCTTTCATTGCAGTGTCGTAGTACCGTTGTGTAAGTGGCTTGAAGACTTCATGGTTCGCATGCTGCGTGGAAAGTTCTTTGTCCTGAAGTCGCTTCTGTTTGTAGCAATGGGTGCTGTCGTTGACTAGGGGCTGAGCATTATGTGTTCGTATGCTTACTGGGTGTTATGCGAGTCGTGATTTGGACGACGCGACAGAAGGAATTCTATGGGGACGAGAAGTTTTCCTTCCCAACTGATTTTGTTTTTTAAGCATCAGCTTAAAGTCAAAATCAGGACGGAAAGGCGACGACTCCTCCATCAGAATTTGGCAAAAGGTGGGTAAATCTTGCGCGAATCTGTCGAGTGAAAGGAGCTGATTTGGAGTGGCATTTTGATGCCGGTTAGGCATCAGGATATTGGGGATCCTGGGCTAAACATTTTCAACCCTCCTGAAAGTAGGATAGTTTAGTTAATTTGTCTTTTTATGTTTTAATGATGGTTAAACTTTAGCTAGGGTATGCATGGGCATTGGCCCCACTTTTTATTTTTTTCGCTCCTCTCTTTTTTGGTTTAATTCCCCAGCCCTTCCCCACTTTTTAGGTGATTAGAGATAACAGTTCCCTGGTAGAGGCGGGGCATCTTCGTTTCGGAGTGTGTTTATTTTCGTATTTGTTATTGTGTTTGTGTGTGTGCGTGTTGTGTGTATGACTGTTTGAGATCTGCCAGCCCCGCTAAAATTTCGCCCAGCTAACTGATGTTTCTGTCACGGATAGAGATTGTGGGGGGGTTTAATACTAACATCAATTTTGTTTAGTTTTTGTACATATTTTTATTCGTTACATAAAAATCATTGGGGTTTGCGCCATTAAGTGTTATTTCCCCCACCCCCTCAGACAAATTGTACATATGGGTTTAGTTAGACTTTCATAGAGTGTATTGAGGCATTGTGGTGCTTTGTAGTAAGAATGGTACGTAAGATTGTGATGTTTTGGTGTAAGGGATATTATACTGTCTGTTTGGGTCAGTAGAGTGAGTCTAGCTAAGTTAATATAAGACAGATGAAGACCAGCCTTCCTTATCCCCACAATTTTGGCCTTGTGCCGCATTTTTGTAAATTTTTACAAAAATAAATAATTGCAGTGTAGTTGTTGGACGTGGTTTTTGTCATTTTTATTGTGACTGCTCTGACCTCTGCTTTGTTTCAGCTTGGACTTTTGTTGAAAATATTTTTTATTTGACTCGAATTTTGTACATGTTAGACCTTTCTTTGTACCGATAAGTTTATTTTTATTTTATTTTTCGTTTTCTTTCTTTGTTGTTTTATTTTTATTTGTTCTAGCTTTTGTATTTTATTTTCGTAATTTTTGCGTCATATTTGTTTTTGTTTAGGTGTCAGCCGTTTCTTTTATTTTTCTGTTTTCATTTTTCATTTGGTCTTAAGTGCCAGATTTATTTTTATTTAAAAAAAAAAAAAAAACTTGTTAATAGTATCTTTTATTTTATTTGTTGACCAGAAACTGATCATTTAACTGTTTGTTTTCTCCTTTTGCCTTTTCAGCCCCTCCCTGTTTGCGAAGGTAGCCTTTAGCAACTCTTTGCGTGTCCTATTTTTACAGTATATTTTAAATTCTTTTCTATTTTATTGTAATAAGTTTATTGGTTGTTTGTTAAACCTCTCAAGAGGTTAATTTTTTAAAAAAAGGATATTGTTATTATATTTTGGCCGCTAAAGGCCAATCTGTTTGCCGATTTGTTTGCCGTTTGTCTTCATTGTCTGCAAGGTTAATTTGTATAAACCCCCTCCATTCCCCCTTTTTCCCCTCCCCATTCCCTTATTTAGTTACGGAGGAGAAAAAAAGAGTAATTGTTTCCTGGTGATGTGGAATTGAAAAATGGCCGACTCAGGTCGGTCGTTTAAAAAGAAACTGAATTTTGAGCCGCCTTTTAAGGGCCCGCCGGATAAAGATGAGGAAGCTTATCCCCCTCTTCCGAAAATGTGACCAAGAATACAGGGAAGCCGAGAAAGGCCAGAAGACTTCAAGTACCGAAAAGAATAAGAATGACAATAATACGAAGGATGCTGGAGGCTGGGGAATCGCCCTGTTGTTGGAAGTCCCCACCGAGTTGCATTATAAACATTGCGGAGTTTCTGGAGAGGGCTAAAGGTTTCGATCATCTTTTGAAAGACGACGGACTTTTGGAAAACCCCCAGGAATTACAAAAGTTTGAAAAAGAATGGTGTCGGTCTTCGTGGTGTGACAAAGCGTACGCGCAAAATTTGTCGCTCCACGAAAGACACAGTGATTCGAACACTGGTGTCCCTAGGGGTTAAGCCCCCAAAGAGTTATAAGAGGACCGGGTTTTCTCACGTGGGACGTACTGCTACCCTCACCTGAAGATTGCTTGGAAGTAGTGAGCAAGGAATCGATCACTAACGACCTAATAATCAGGACAATATATGAAGGAAGGAGTAACGGATGGCAGCAGCATATGAGGTTCCTCCTCAGGTTGCCGGTGAACACTCCGGCGTCCTATTTAAAGAAATATGGCCAAATATTGGCAGCCTCATCCGACAACCTGAACGATGAGTTTGACATATTGATGGATCAAGATGCCTTCGATTCCATCTCTAACTGCTTGGACTATTGCGGCTGGAAAATGCCGGTCGTAGTGACCGGGCGAAAACCATCTTGCTGGGAAGTGTGTGCAGATTGGTCACCTGTCCTCCTTCTGCCCAGAGAAGAAGGCTCCTGGTGCCCGGCTGGCGACCAAAATACCCCTAAGCCTGGAAAACTGTAGTTCCGCAACGCCTGTAACGGGCCTAGTAGCGGCACGGTCCGGGGACTTAAAAACCCCCGGATGGGTCTCGGCCCCCATCCTCTCAAACTCTGAAGCCTGCCACTGGTGTGGTTAAGGACAAAGACGACGGAGAATGGCGTGTCGTTACTAGAGGCAAAGGGAAGAGCCGAGCAGCGGGACCTCAGTCCCCTGAGGCCACTAGGGATGACACCAACAGTCCCACTCCTCTGTCAGCAGTAAGGGCGATGTCCCGGGCAGTTCACCAAGATGCTCCTTTAACGGGAAATCCGGCACAGGCGGAGCTCAGCTGGGATAAAATCAAAAAACTGAGAGAGCTCAAAAAAGCTCTCGATTCAAGTAAAACGAAGAAATCATCAGCAGCGTCAGTGTCTGCCCCAACTTCTCCTTCACAAAAAAGAATTATGGTACCTCCTCCCATGACAAACTTGACCCACACCCCTTCCAAAATGACCATATTTAAAAAACCATCACCAGTCCCTTCAGCCCCTTCTCCTGTCCCTTCTCCAGTCCCTTCTCGGTTTATCCTCAGCTAGTTCTACCCTTTCCCCAAGTGTATCTGCTACCCCCACGCCAACACCGACTCCTTCTCAATCCCTGCCGAAGATTCATTTAAGAGGCAAAGAAGCCCGGACACAATAAGCGGCAAAGAAAAAAAAAGAAAAAAAAAAGCTCTCCTTTTTAATGTGGGGCAGGATGTTTGCCGTGTCTCGGAGGACACTGCCCAAAAGGCTATTAATCAATGTAAAAAGGTCAAAAACATTGTGGAAAATGTAAATGCATCAAAACAAAGATGTTGAAGATCCACTTAACTTTCTCAGAGGCCAAAAGATTCTCTTTGACAGTGGTGAGATCTGGTGGGGTCGAGCCATGGGAAAGAGTATGCTTGGAGAGGCCAATGACGCCATCCCGATGAGCCCTCCAATTGTGTACTTCACAAACGATGACCAGAGGAATTTGGATCAGTTTTGTTCTGGGAGGACCCCTATTTTTGTTCACCCTTCCTTTTACAGAGCTTTAAAATTAACATTCCCCCTGGATATTGGTGGCCTGTCCAACGATGGCACTATCAACATCAGATGGGCCAAGGCTCAATGGATTTCGGCCATGGTATCCTGTCCCCCGAGATGTTTGGTACAGTGCCTCAACCCTAATCGGACCGATAATGGCTCTCTGGCTACTAGTATAATGGCCGGGGCCTGAGATCGAGTCACGCAGGGCGTGTCTCAGCCGTGATCTTCGCGCGCCTCGGTGTGAATGTATGTTGTATACAGGAGACCCGTTTTCAACTCGCGATCATGAGGATATACCGTCTAGGAGGTTCGCCCTCTATTCAGCATGTTTTGATGGACGCTCGAGAGGCTTCGGCTAGTGAGCAAGTCCTTGAATGCGGCGTGTACCCATGTCTTCAAGATCCGGCAGGCAGACTTTGTGTGCTGGATGTTACTATAAAGGATAAGTCTCTTCGTCTCATTGGGGTTTATGCGCCCAATGTCCATGCGGAGCGTCCTGCTTTGTTTCGGCAGA
>JBBBDQ010018812.1:0-15090 GCA_037127315.1 Ascarosepion bandense | reverse complement strand
TAAGCCTTTCTCGCTATTCTATAGCTATTTCCATGGAAAGTGTTCAGATGAACTACATTCCTTAGTTCCACCAAGTTCAACCTTCACGGCTGAACCAGCCATGCTACGCACATAACGAACCATCCTCATTCCCTTTCTCACAGACGTCGTAATGGCCGCTCTCGCTATTCTATGGCTATTTCCATGAAAGTGTTCAGATGAACTACATTCCTTAGTTCCACCAGTTCTTCGGCTAAGACCAGCCATGCTACGCACATTATAACGAACCATCCTCATTCCCTTTCTCACAGACGTCGTAAGCCTCGCTATTCTATCGCTATTTCCATGGAAAGTGTTCAGATGAACTACATTCCTTAGTTCCACCAGTTCTAACCTTCACGGCTAAGACCAGCCATGCTACGCACATTATAACGAACCATCCTCATTCCCTTTCTCACAGACGTCTCAGTACTCTCGCTATTCTATAGCTGTTCCATGGAAAGTGTTCAGATGAACTACATTCCTTGGTTCCACCAGTTCTAACCTTCACGGCTAAGGCCAGCATGCTACGCACATTATAACGAACCATCCTCATTCCCTTTCTCCTGAACGTCGTAAACTCTCGCTATTCTATAGCTATTTCCATGGAAAGTGTTCAGATGAACTACATTCCTTAGTTCCACCAGTTCTAACCCTTCACGGCTAAGACCAACCATACTGCGCACATTATAACGAAACCATCCTCATTCCCTTTCACAGACACGTCGTAAGCCTCTCGCTATTCTATAGCTATTTCCATGGAAAGTGTTCAGATGAACTACATTCATGGATTCTAGTTCTAACCTTCACGGCTAAGACCAGACATGCTACGCACATTATAACGAACCATCCTCATTCCCTTTCTCACAGATCTCAAGCCTCTCGCTATTCTACTTAGCTATTTCCATGGAGAAAGTGTTCGATGAACTACATTCCTTGATTCCACCAGTTCTAACCTTCCCGGCTAAGACCAGCAGCCATTTCACGCACGTTATAACGAACCATCCTCATTCCTTTCTCTGAAAGACGTGTAGCCTCTCGCTATTCTAGCAGTATTTCCATGGAAAGTTGACTCAGATGAACCACATTCCTTAGTTCCACCAGTTCTAACCTTCACGGCTAAGACCAGCCATACTACGCACATTATAACGAACCGTCCTCATTCCCTTTCTCACAGACGTCGTAAGCCTCTCGCTATTCTATAGCTATTTCCATGGAAAGTGTTCAGATGAACTACATTCCTTAGTTCCACCAGTTCTAACCTTCACGGCTAAGACCAGCCATGCTACGCACATTATAACGAACCATCCTCATTCCCTTTCTCACAGGAGCCGTCGTAAGCCTCTCGCTATTCTGCGCTTATTTCCATGGAAAGTATTTCGAATGAACTACATTCATAGTTCCACCAGTTCTAACCTTCACGGCTAAGACCAGCCATGCTACGCACATTATAACGAACCATCCTCATTCCTTTCTCACAGACGTCGTAAGCCTCTCGCTATTCTATCGCTATTTCCATGGAAAGTGTTCAGATGAACTACATTCCTTAGTTCCACTAGTTCTAACCTTCACGGCTAAGACCAGCCATGCTACGCACATTATAACGAACCATCCTCTTCCCTTTCTCACAGACGTCTCAAGCCTCTCGCTATTCTATAGCTATTTCCATGGAAAGTGTTCAGATGAACTACCTCCTTAGTTTCACCAGTTCTAACCTTCACAGCTAGACAGCCATGCTACGCACATTGTAACGAACCATCCTCATTCCGCTTTCTCACAGACGTCTCAAGCCTCTCGCTATTCTATCGCTATTTCCATGGAAAGTGTTCGGAACTACATTCCTTAGTTCCACCAGTTCTAACCTTCTGACTAGACCAATAATGCTACGCACATTATAACGAACCATCCTCATTCCCTTTCTCACAGACGTCAAAATACCCTACTTCATTACTGTAGCTGTTCCATGGAAAGTGTTCAGATGAACTACATTCATAGTTCCACCAGTTCTAACTTCACGGCTAAGACCAGCCATGCTACGCACATTAACGAACCATCCGCATTCCCTTTCTCACAGACGTCTCAAGCCTCTCGCTATTCTATAGCTATTTCATGGAAAGTGTTCAGATGAACTACATTCCTTAGTTCAGTTCTAACCTTCACGGCTAAGACCAGCCACTACGCACATTATAACGAACCATCCTCATTCCCTTTCTCACAGACACGTCTCAAGCCTCTCACTATTCTATCGCTATTTCCCATAGAGGAGTGTTCAGATGAACTACATTCCAGTTCCACCAGTTCTAACACCTTCACTAAGACCAGCCATGCACTGCGCACGTTATTCACCAACGAACCATCCTCATTCCCTTCTCACAGGAGCGATACCTCCAAAGCCTCTCGCTATTCTATAGCTA
Source organism: Ascarosepion bandense (assembly GCA_037127315.1). Lineage (NCBI taxonomy): Eukaryota > Metazoa > Mollusca > Cephalopoda > Sepiida > Sepiidae > Ascarosepion > Ascarosepion bandense. The sequence continues at coordinate 12,658 of JBBBDQ010018812.1, read as the reverse complement.
TTTCCATGGAAAGTGTGGACGAACTACATTCCTTAGTTCCACCAGTTCTAACCTTCACGGCAAGACTAAGCCATGCTACGCACATTATAACAAGAACCCCATCCTCATTCCCTTTCCTCTACGAACCTCTCAAAGCCTCTCGCTATTCTATAGCTATTTCCATGGAAAGTGTTCAGATGAACTACATTCCTTAGTTCCACCAGTTCTAACCTTCACGGCTAAGACCAGCCATGCTACGCACATTCTCAACGAACCATCCACCATTCCCTTTCTCACAGACGTCAAGCCTCTCGCTATTCTATCGCTATTTCCATGGAAGTGTTCGATGAACTACATTCCTTAGTTCCACCAGTTCTAACCTTCACGGCTAAGACCAGCCATGCTACCCTTGTAACGAACCATCCTCATTCCCTTTCTCACAGACGTCTCAAGCCTCTCGCTATTCTATAGCTATTTCCATGGAAAGTGTTCAGATGAACTACATTCCTTAGTTCCCACCAGTTCTAACCTTCACGGCTAAGACCAGCCATGCTACGCACATTATAACGAACCATCCTCATTTCCCTTTCTCACAGACGTCTCAAGCCTCTCGCTATTCTATAGCTATTTCCATGGAAAGTATTCCAGATGAACTACATTCCTTAGTTCCACCAGTTCTAACCTTCACGGCTAAGACCAGCGGCTGCCGCACATTATAACGAAACCATCCTCATTCCCTTTCTCACAGACGTCTCAAGCCTCTCGCTATTCTATAGCTATTTCCATGGAAAGTGTTCAGATGAACTACATTCCTTAGTTCCACCAGTTCTAACCTTCACGGCTAGACCAGCCATGCTACTTTTGCACATTATAACGAACCATCCTCATTCCCTTTCACAGACGTCAAACTCTCAACTATTCTATCGCTATTTCCATGGAAAGTGTTCAGATGAACTACATTCCTTAGACTCCACCAGTTCTAACCTTCACGGCTAAGACCAACCATGCTACGCACATTGTAACGAACCATCCATTCCCTTTTCTCCTGAACCGTCTCAAGCCTCTCGCTATTCTATGTAAGCTATTTCCATGGAAAGTGTTTCTGAATGGAACTACATTCCTTGGTTCCACCAGTTCTAACCTTCACATCAAGACCAGCCGGCCGCTGCACACATTGTAACGAACCATCCTCATTCCCTTTCTCACAGGCCGTCTCAAGCCTCTCGCTATTCTATAAGCTATTTCCATGGAAAAGGTGTTCAGATGAACTACATTCATAGTTCCACCAGTTCTAACCTTCACGGCTAAGACCAGCCATGCTACGCACATTGCATAACGAACCATCCTCATTCCCTTTCACAGACGTCTCAAGCCTCTCGCTATTCTATCGCTATTTCCATGGAAAGTGTTCAGATGAACTACATTCCTTAGTTCCACCAGTTCTAACCTTCACGGCTAAGACCAGCCATGCTACGCACATTGTAACGAACCATCCTCATTCCCTTTCTCACAGACGTCTCAAGCCTCTCGCTATTCTGTATTTCCATGGAAAGTGTTCAGATGAACTACATTCCTTGGTTCCACCAGTTCTAACCTTCACGGCTAAGCCATGCTACGCGACAACGAACCATCCTCATTCCCTTTCTCACAGACGTGTAAGCCTCTCCCTTCTATAGCTATTTCCATGTGGAAGTGTTCAGATGAACTACACTCCTTAGTTCCACCAGTTCTAGCCTTCACGGCTAGACCAGACATGCTACGCACATTCATAGCAACGAACCATCCTCATTCCCTTTTCTCACAGACGTCTCAAGCCTCTCGCTATTCTATAGCTATTTCCATGGAAAGTGTTCAGATGATTACATTCCTTGGATTTCAGTTCTGCCTTCACGGCTAAGACCAACCATGCTACGCACATTATAACGAACCATCCTCATTCCCTTTCTCACAGACGTCTCAAGCCTCTCCGCTATTCTATCGCTATTTCCATGGAAAGTCAATTTCAGATGAACTACATTCATAGTTCCACCAGTTCTAACCTTCACGGCTAAGACCAGACATGCTACGCACATTGTAACGAACCCATCCTCATTCCCGCTCTCACAGACGTCTCAAACCTCTCGCTATTCTATCCTTTATTTCCATGGAAAGTGTTCAGATGAACTACATTCCTTGATTCCACCAATTCTAACCTTCACGGCTAAGACCGTACTGCACACATTATAACGAACCATCCTCATTCCCTTTCTCACAGACGTCGTAAGCCTCTCGCTATTCTATCGCTATTTCCATGGAAAGTGTTCAAGATGAACTACATTCATAGTTCCACCAGTTCTAACCTTCACGGCTAAAGACCAGACATGCTACTGCCAACGAACCATCCTCATTCCCTTTCTCACAGACGTCTCAAGCCTCTCGCTATTCATAGCTATTTCCATGGAAAGTGTTCAAGATGAACTACATTCCTTAGTTCCACCAGTTCTAACCTTCACGGCTAAGACCAACCATACTACGCACATTGCATAACGAACCATCTCCATTCCCTTTCTACCGAACGTCGAAAGCCTCTCGCTATTCTATAGCTATTTCAAAAGTGTTCAAGATGAACCACGCTCTTAGTTCCACAGTTCTAACCTTCACGGCTAAGACCAGCCATGCTACGCACATTGTAACGAACCATCCTCATTCCCTTTCTCACAGACGTCTCAAGCCTCCTCGCTATTCTATAGCTATTTCCATGGAAAGTGTTCAGATGAACTACATTCCTTAGTTCCACCAGTTCTAACTATCTTAGAAGCTAAGACCAGCCATGCTACGCATTGGCAACGAACCATCCTCGATTTCCTTTCTCACAGATGTCTCAAGCCTCGCTATTCTATAGCTATTTCCATGGAAAGTGTTCAGATGAACTACATTCCTTAGTTCCACCAGTTCCTAACCTTCACGGCTAAGACCAATATTACTACGCACATTGTAACGAACCATCCTCATTCCCTTTCTCACAGACGTCTCACCGACCTCTCCCTTTATTCTGCCAACTATTTTCCCGTGGAAAGTGTTCAGATGAACTACATTTCCTTAGTTATTTCTAACCTTCACGGCTAAGACCAGCCGTACTACGCACATTCTTAACGAACCATCCTCATTCCTTTCTCTGAGTCGTAAGCCTTTCCTGACTTCTATCGCTATTTCCATGAAGTGTTCAGATGAACTACATTCCTTAGTTCACCAGTTCTAACCTTCACGGCTAAGACCAGCCATGCTACGCATTGTAACGAACCATCCTCATTCCCTTTCTCACAGACGTCTCAAGCCTCTCGCTATTCTATGGCTATTTCCATGGAAAGTGTTCAGATGAACTACATTCATGAGACCCACCAGTTCTAACCTTCCACGGCTAAGACCAGCCATGCTACGCACATTGTAACGAACCATCCTCATTTCCCTTTCTCACAGACGTCTCAAACCTCCCTTTATTCTCTTCTTTTCATGTGGAAAAGTGTTCAGGCAGACACACTCCTTAGTTCCCACCAGTTCTAACCTTCTACGGCTAAGACCGGCCATGCTACGCACATCGCTCCTCATTCCCTTTCTCACAGACGTCTCAAACTCGCTATTCACTAGCTATTTCCATGAAGGTGTTCAGATGAACTACCTCTCCTTAGTTCCACCATTTCTAACCTTCACATTGGAGCCATACATGTACATACGTTGTAAACGAACACCGCATCCTCATTCCCTTTCTCACAGACGTCTCTGACCTCTCGCTATTCTATAGCTATTTCCATGGAAAGTGTTCAGATAGACCCATTCCTTGGATTTCACCAGTTCTAACCTTCACGGCTAAGACCAGCCATGCTACGCACATTGTAACGAACCATCCTCGTTCCATACTCAAGGGCGTCGTAAGCCTTTCCTATTCATCGCTATTTCCATGGAAGATGTTCAGATGAACTACATTCCTTAGTTCCACCAGTTCTAACCTTCACGGCTAAGACCAGCTTAGCATACTACGCACATTGTAACGAACCATCCTCATTCCCTTTCTCACAGGCGTCTCAAGCCTCTCGCTATTCTATAGCTATTTCATAAGGAAAGTGTTCAGATGAACTACCTCCTTAGTTCCACCAGTTCTAACCTTCACGGCTAAGACCAACCGTACTACGCATTGTAACGAACCATCCTCATTCCCTTTCTCACAGACGTCTCAAGCCTCGCCTATTCTATAATATTTCCATGGAAAGTGTTCAGATGAACTACCTCCTTAGTTCCACCAGTTCTAACCTTCACGGCTAAGACCAGTAATACTACACTTACGACTGTAACGAACCATCCTCATTCCCTTTCTCACAGACGTCTCAAGCCTCTCGCTATTCTATAGCTTCTTCATGGAAAGTGTTCAGATGAACTACACTCCTTAGTTCCACCAGTTCTAACCAACTACGGCTAAGACCAGCCATGCTACGCACATTGTAACGAACCATCCTCATTCCCTTTCTACAGGTCTCAAGCCTCTCGCTATTCTATAGCTATTTCCATGGTCTTCGAATGGGCTCCTCCTTAGTTCCACCAGTTCCTAACCTTCTACGGCTAAGACCAGCCATGCCGCACATTGTAACGAACCACATCACTCATTCCACTTTCTCACAGACGTCTCAAGCCTCTCGCTATTCTATAGCTATTTCCATGGAAAGTGTTCAGATGAACTACCTCCTTGGATTCCACGGATTCTAACCTTCACGGCTAAGACCAGCCATGCTACGCACATTGAAAACGAACCATCCTCATTCCCTTTCTCACAGACGTCTCAAACCTCCATGTTCTATCGCTATTTCCATGGAAAGTGTTTCAGATGAACTACATTCCTTGGTTCCACCAGTTCTAGCAACCTGACTGAACCAGCCATGCTACGCACATTGTAACGAACCATCCTCATTCACTTTCTCACAGACGTCTCAAGCCTCGCTATTCTATAGCTATTTCCATGGAGAAGTGTTCAGATGAACTACACTCCTTAGTTCCACCAGTTTCTACAACCTTCACGGCTAAGACCAGCCATGCTACGCACATTGTAACGAACCATCCTCATTCCCTTTCTCACAGACGTCTCAAGCCTCTCGCTATTCTGTAAGCTATTTCCACGGAAGATGTTCCAGATGAACTACCTCCTTAGTTCCACCAGTTCTAACCTTCACGGCTAAGACCAGCCATGCTACGCACATTGTAACGAACCATCCTCTGTCTCACAGACGTCTCAAGCCTCTCGCTATTCTATAGCTATTTCCATGGAAAGTGTTCAGATGAACTACACTCCTTAGTTCCACCAGTTCTAACCTTCACGGCTAAGACCAGCCATGCTACACATTGTAACGAACCATCCTCATTCCCCTTTCTCACAGACGTCTCAAGCCTCTCGCTATTCTATGAGAATTTCCATGGAGAAAGTGTTCGAGATGAACCACTCTCCTTAGTTCCACCAGTTCCAACCTTCTGGCTAAGACTAGCCATGCTACGCACATTGTAACGAACCATCCTCATTCCCTTTCTCACAGACACGTCTCAAGCCTCTCGCTGTTATATAGCTATTTCCATGGAAAATTGTTCCAGATGAACACATTCCTTAGTTCCACAGTTCAGCCTTCACGGCTAAGACCAGCCATGCTACTTGTGTAACAGGTATCCTCATTCCCTTTCTCCAAGAGACGTCAGCCAGCCTTTCCCTTCTATCGCTATTTCCATGAAGAGTGTTCAGATGAACTACATTCCTTAGTTCCACCAGTTCTAACCCTTCACGGCTAAGACCAGCCATGCTACGCACATTCAGCAACGAACCATCCTCATTCCTTTCTCTGGGCAATCTCAAGCCTCTCGCTATTCTATCGCTATTTCCATGGAAAATGTTCAGATGAACTACCTCCTTAGTTCCACCAGTTTCTAACCTTCACGTAAGACCAGCCATACTGCACATTGTAACGAACCATCCTCATTCCCTTTCTCACGAACGTCAAGCCTCTCGCTTCGTATAGCTGTTCCTGTGGAAAGTGTTCAGATGAACTGCATTCCTTAGTTCCACCAGTTCTAACCTTCCCGCGGCTAAGACCAGCCATGCTACGCACATTATAACGAACCATCCTCATTCCTTTCTCAGAGACGTCGTAAGCCTTTCCTATTCTATCGCTATTTCCATGGAAAGTGTTCAGATGAACTACATTCCTTAGTTCCACCAGTTCTAACCTTCACGGCTAAGACCAGCCATGCTACGCACATTGTAACGAACCATCCTCATTTCCCCTTTCTCACAGACGTCGTAAGCCTTTCCCTATTCTGTCAGCTATTTCCATGGAAAGTGTTCAGATGAACTACATTCCTTAGTTCCACCAGTTCTAACCTTCACGGCTAAGACCAAGCCATGCTACTACCACATTCAACGAACCATCCTCATTCCCTTTCACAGACGTCTCAAGCCTCGCTATTCCTAGCTATTTCCCATGGAAAGTGTTCAGATGAACTACATTCCTTTAGTTCCACCAGTTCCTAACCTTCTACGGCTAAGACCAGCCATGCTACACTTTTGTTGTAACGAAACCATCCTCATTCCCTTTCTCACAGACGTCTCAAAGCCTCTCGCTATTCTATAGCTATTTCCATGGAAAGTGTTCAGAATGAACTACATTCCTTAGTTCCACCAGTTCTAACCTTCACGGCTAAGACTAGCCATACTACACATTCTGCTGAACCATCCTCATTCCCTTTCTCACAGACGTCTCAAGCCTCTCGCTATTCTATAGCTATTTCCATGGAAAGTGTTCAAGATGAACTACCTCTTGGATTTCCACCAGTTCTAACCTTCACGGCTAAGACCAGCCATGCTACGCATTGTAACGAACCATCGCATTTCCCTTTCTCACAGACGTCTCAAGCCTCTCCTTTATTCTATCGCTATTTCCATGGAAAGTGTTCAGATGAACTACCTCCTTGGATTCCACCAGTTCTAACCCGGCTAAGACCAGCCATGCTACTTACGTTGTAACGAACCATCCTCATTCGCTTTCTCAGACGTCTCAAGCCTCTCAACTATTCTATCGCTATTTCCATGGAAAGTGTTCAGATGAACTACATTCCTTGGATTCCACCAGTTCTAGCCTTCACGGCTAAGATGACCATGCTACGCACATTGTGACCATCCTCATTTCCCTTTCTCCCAGACGTCTCAAACCTCTCGCTATTCTATCGCTATTTCCATGGAAAGTGTTCAGATGAACTACACTCCTTAGTTCCACCAGTTCTGCCTTCACATTAAGACCAGCCATGCTACGCACATTGTAACGAACCATCCTCATTCCCTTTCTCACAGACGTCTCAAGCCTCTCGCTATTCTATCGCTATTTCCATGGAAAGTGTTCAGATGAACTACATTCCTTAGTTCCACCAGTTCTAACCTTCACGGCTAAGACCAGCCATGCTACGCACAGTACTTAACGAACCATCCTCCATTCCCTTTCTACAGACGTCTCAAACCTCTCACTATTCCTCCTTTATTTCCATGGAAAAGTGTTCAGATGAACTACCTCCTTAGTTCCACCAGTTCTAACCTTCACGTATAGGAACCAGCCATGCTGCACACATTGTATGAACGCATCCTCATTTCCCTTTCTCACAGACGTCTCAGCCTCTCGCTATTCCTATCGCTATTTCCATGGGAAAGTGTTCAGATGAACTACATTCCTTAGTTCCACCAGTTCTAACCTTCTGGCTAAGACCGGCCATGCTACGCACATTGTAACGAACCATCACTGTTCCTTTCTCACAGACGTCTCAAGCCTCTCGCTATTCTATCGCTATTTCCATGAAAGTATTCCGAATGAACTACCTCCTTAGTTCCACTAGTTCTAACCTTCACATTCAGACCAGCCATGCTACGCACATTTGTAAACGAACCATCATTCCCTTTCTCACAGACGTCTGCATCAACCTCTCGCTATTCTATCGCTATTTCATGGAAAGTGTTCAGATGAACTACCTCACTTGGATTCCACCAGTTCTAACCTTCCACGGCTAAGACCAGCCATGCTACGCACATTGTAACAGACCATCCTCATTCCTTTCTCACAGACGTCTCAAACTCTCGCTATTCTGTCAACTATTTCCATGGAAAGTGTTCAGATGAACTATACATTCGTAGTTCCGCAGTTCTAACCTTCGGCTAAGACCAGCCATGCGCACATTTGTAACAGACAATCCTCATTCCTTTTTCTCACAACGTCTCAAGCCTCTCTTTATTCTATCGCTATTTCCATGGAAAGTGTTCAGATGAACTACATTCCTTAGTTCCACCGATTCTAACCTTCACGGCTAGACCAGCCATGCTACGCACATTGTAACGAACCATCCCTCATTCCTTTCTCACAGACGTCTCAAGCCTCTCGCTATTCATATCCTTTATTTCCATGGAAAGTGTTCAGATGAACTACATTTCCTTAGTTCCACCAGTTCTAACCTTCACGGCTAGACCAGCCATGCTACGCACATTGTAACGAACCATCCTCATTCCCTTTCTCACAGACGTCTCAAGCCTCTCGCTATTCTATCGCTATTTCCATGGAAAGTGTTCAGATGAACTACATTCCTTAGTTCCACCAGTTCTAACCTTACTTCACGGCTAAGACCAGCCATGCTGCACTTTTACATTGTAACCAGACCATCCTCATTCCCTTTCCTCACAGACATCTCAAACCTCTCGCCTATTCTATCGCTATTTCCATGGAAAGTGTTCAGATGAACTACATTCTTAGTTCCACCAGTTCTAACCTTCACGGCTAAGACCAGCCATGCTACGCACATTGTAACGAACCATCCTCTGTTCCGCTTTCTCACAGACGTCTCAAGCCTCTCGCTATTCTATCGCTATTTCCAGCAGAAGAAGTGTTCAGATGAACTACATTCCTTAGTTCCACCAGTTCTAACCTTCACGGCTAAGACCAGCCATGCTACGCACATTTGTAACGAACCATCCTCATTCCTTTCACCACAGACGTCTCAAGCCTCTTCGTCTTCTATAGCTTTATTTCGGGAAAGTGTTCAGTGAACTGACCTGTAAGTTCTGGTTACCAACCTTCACGGCTAAGACCAGCCATACCGCACATTGTAACGAAACCATCTCATTCCCTTTCTCACAGACGTCGTAAACCTTTCCCTATTCTATCGCTATTTCCATGGAAAGTGTTCAGGGTGAACCATTCCTTAGTTCCACCAGTTCTAACCTTCACGGCTAAGACCAGCCATGCGCACGTGCTAACGAACCATCCTCATTCCCTTTCTCACAGACGTCTCAAGCCTCTCGCTATTCTATCGCTATTTCCATGGAAAGTGTTCAGATGAACTACATTCCTTAGTTCCACCAGTTCTAACCTTCACGGCTGAACCAGCCATGCTACGCACATTGTAACGAACCGTCCTCATTACCGCTTTCTCACAGACGTCTCAAGCCTCTCGCTATTCTATAGCTATTTCAGGAAAGTGTTCAGATGAACTACATTCCTTTACCAGTTCTAACCTTCACGGCTAAGACCAGCCATGCTACGCACATTGTAACGAACCATCCTCCATTCCCTTTCCTCACAGATCAGCCTTTCCCTATTCTATCGCTATTTCCATGGAAAGTGTTCAGATGAACTACATTCCTTAGTTCCACCAGTTCTAACCTTCACGGCTAAGACTTCAGCCATGCTACGCACATTGTAACGAACCATCCTCATTCCCTTTCTCACAGACGTCTCAAACCTCGCTATTCTATAGCTATTTCCATGGAGAAAGTGTTCAAGATGAACTACACTCCTTGGATTTCCCACCAGTTCCATAACCTTCACGGATAAGACCAGCCATACGCACATTTCAACGAACCATCCTCATTCCCTTTCTCACCCAGAACTCTCAAGCCTCTCCTTTATTATTCTACTTCTTCCATGGAAAGTGTTCAGATGAACTACACTCCTTAGTTCCACCAGTTTCTAACCTTCACGGATAAGACCAGCCATGCTACGCATTTAACAGATACATCTCATTCCCTTTCTCACAGACGTCGCAGCCTCTCGCTATTCTATAGCTATTTCCATGGAAAGTGTTCAGATGAACTACACTCCTTAGTTCCTGGTTTCTAACCTTCACGGATAAGACTGCTTCATGCTACGCACGTTGTAACGAACCATCCTCATTCCCTTTTCACAGACGTCGCAAGCCTCTCCTTCTTCTATAGCTATTTCCATGGAAAGTGTTCAGATGAACTACACTCCTTAGTTCCACCAGTTCTAATAACCTTCACGGCTAAGACCAGCTGTGTACTACGCATTTGTAACGAACCATCCTCATTCCCTTTCTCACAGACGTCGCAAGCCTCTCGCTATTCTATAGCTATTTCCATGGAAAGTGTTCAGATGAACTACACTCCTTAGTTCCACCAGTTCTAACCTTCACGGATAAGACCAGCCATGCTACGCACATTGTAACGAACCATCCTCATTCCCCTTTCTCACAGACGTCTCAAGCCTCTCCTCTTCTATAGCTATTTCCATGGAAAGTGTTCAGATGAACTACACTCCTTAGTTCTAGTTCTAACCCTTCACGGCTAAGACCAGCCACATGCTACGCACATTGTAACGAACCATCCTCATTCCTTTCTCACAGACGTCTCCGACCTCTCCTTGTTCACTAGCTATTTCCATGGAAAGTGTTCAGATGAACTACACTCCTTAGTTCCACCGTTCTAACCTTCACGGCTAAGACCAGCCATGCTGCGCACATTGTAACGAACCATCCTCTGTTCCACTTTCTCACAGACGTCAGCCTCTCGCTATTCTATAGCTATTTCCATGGAAAGTGTTTCAGATGAACTACCTCCTTAGTTCCACCAGTTCTAACCTTCACGGCTAAGACCAGCCATGCTACGCACATTGTAACGAACCATCTCATTCCTTTCTCACAGACGTCGCCTCTCGCTATTCTATAGCTATTTCCATGGAAAGTGTTCAGATGGGCTACACTCCTTGGTTTCACCAGTTCTAACCTTCACGGATAAGACCAGCCATACTGCACGCACATTGCAACGAACCATCCTCATTCCCTTTCTCACAGACGTCTCAAACTCGCCTATTCTATAGCTATTTCCATAGAGTGTTCAGATGAACTACACTCCTTAGTTCCACCAGTTCACCTTCACGGCTAAGACCAGCCATGCTACGCACATTTAACGCTTGAACCATCCTCATTTTTCTCACAGACGTCACAAGCCTCTCGCTATTCTATAGCTATTTCCATGGAAAGTGTTCAGATGAACTACACTCCTTAGTTCCACCAGTTCCTAGCAACTAGGCTAAGACCAGCCATGCTACGCACATTCTCAACGAACCATCCTCATTCCCTTTCTCACAGACGTCTCTCAAACCTCCCCTCGCTATTCTATAACTGTTCCATGGAAAGTGTTCAGATGAACTACACTCACCCAGTTCCCTTGATTTTCTAACCTTCACGGATAAGACCAGCCATGCTACGCACATTGTAACGAACCATCCTCATTCCCTTTCTCACAGACGTCTCAAGCCTCTCGCTATTCTATAGCTGTTTCATGGAAAGTGTTCAGATGAACTACACTCCTTAGTTTCCACCAGTTCTAACCCTTCTACGGCTAAGACCAGCCATGCCGCATTGTAACGAACCATCCTCATTCCTTTCTCACAGACGTCACCAAGCCTCTCGCTATTCTATAGCTATTTCATGGAAAGTGTTCAAGATGAACTACCTCCTTAGTTCCACCAGTTCTAACCCTTCACAGCTAAGACCAGCCATGCTACGCACATTAACGACGAACCATCCTCATTCCCTTTCTCACAGACGTCTCAAGCCCTCTCGCTATTCTATCGCTATTTCCATGATGTTCAGATGAACTACATTCCTTAGTTCCACCAGTTCCCAACCTTCACGGCTAAGACCAGCCATGCTACGCATTGTAGCGAACCATCCTCATTCCTACTCCCGGAGCCGTCTCAAGCCTCTCCTTCGGCTATGGCTATTTCCATGGAAAGTGTTCAGATGAACTACCTCCTTAGTTCCACCAGTTCTAACCTTCACGGGCTAAGACCAGCCATGCTACGCACGACTGTAACGAACCATCTCATTTACTTTCTGCAATTGTCTCAAGCCTCTCGCTATTCTAGCTATTTCCATGGAAAGTCATTAGATGAACTTCCTCCTTAGTTCCACCAGTTCTAACCTTGCAGCTACAGACCAATATACGCACATTGTAACATCACTCATTCCCTTTCTCACAGACGTCTCAAGCCTCGCTATTCTACTGGCCAGCTTCACTTTGAAAGTGTTCAGATGAACTGCTCCTTGATTCCACCAGTTCTAACCTTCACGGCTAAGACCAGCCATGCTACGCACATTGTAACAAACCATCCTCATTCCCTTTCTCACAGACGTCTAAGCCTCTCGCTATTCTATCGCTATTTCCATGGAAAAGTGTTCAGATGAACTACATTCCTTAGATTCCTGAGATCTAACCTTCACACGGCTAAGACCAGCCATGCTACGCACGTTGTAGCGAACCATCCTCATTCCTTTCTCACAGACGTCTCAAGCCTCTCGCTATTCTATGGCTATTTCCATGGAAAGTGTTCAGATGAAC
>JBBBDQ010018797.1:0-13330 GCA_037127315.1 Ascarosepion bandense | reverse complement strand
CACGGAAAGGTTCTTTCCGCTTGAATCTTATCCCTGCACTTATACAAATTCTACCATCCGCCCGTGTTTTGAATACTGTTGCCACATCTGGTCGGGTGCCCCTGCTATTCTCCTCGGGCTTCTTGACAAAATTCAGCGAAGAATCTGTAATGTGATTCATACCGACTTCTAGCCTGACCGCCTGCAGTCACTCTCTCACAGGCGTGACGTGGCTTTCCCTGTGCCTCTTCTTGTAATTAATTTCATGGCTTTCTGCCCTCTGATGAACTTAAATTACTGGTGCCCCCTAGGTGAGAGTTTGCATCAGAGATACCAGCTTGGCAACTAGCCCCACCCTTTTACAGTGAAACCGATGAGCCGTAACTCCAATTTCTACTTCAAGAGATTCTTTTCTCGCACTTCCCGCCTGTGGAATTCCTCCGTATGTTTACGGCCGACGGCTATGACCTGCAGGAATTTAAATGTGAGGTCAATAGACACCTCCCAACACATCATCCTCCCATTCTCTCCTAATCTCCACCTATGTATATCCCAACTCGTCTATCGCCCTGTGTAACACCCCGCGCGATAGTGGCTGCGGAATGCCTTGCTTGGGGTGACATAATTTAAAAACAAAAAAGCTGTCATTATTTAATTAGTTAAGACTTTTTATGGAATAAACAATATATATTAAAGACATTATAGACTAAAATAATAGAAATTATTCTGTTAAAAGTTTCTTTGCGTACATATCTTAAAAAGAAACTACTGTAGAAATATATGTAACAAATTGGCTAGATTTTATTGATTGAAGGTAACAAAAACTTAAGCAGGTACATCTATTCATTTTCAAAAACCAACTTTTAATTTGAACTTTTAGAAAAAGATTCTTGAAACTTTTGTTTCAGATTTTATTGAAAGGTAAAAAGATTAAACTTCTATTTCCAGTAAGAAATATTTTTTCTAGATTTCAAACAAACATATTATTGATTAGAATTGAAAGTTTGTAATTTTTTTTTTTCAATTCTTCACTATTTTTGTGCGATTGAAGCATTTGAAAAAAAATCAATTCTTGGTTTTAAAACATTCAAAATTAGAAATAAATCTATAACATATACTTTTAGAAACACAGTGTTCATTGTTGAATTAATCAGATTTACACAAGTATTACTTCTTTATAGCATAAAATTGAGAATAAAATTATTTTTCATAAACAGTGTTGCACATTCTCTATTCCTTGTTTTTGACATACTGATGACATTCCGACAGTTGTCGGGAAAGATATATGTATGTATGGAAACTGGGAAATTATAAATGTCAAAATCATTTCCAGTAACAAACTCGTGGAACACATGATACATTTGACACAGAGAAATTAGCACATGCAGAAAAAATATATTCAAATACTATAAAATTAACAATTATTGTAAAAAAATGCGATGGCTCGATGATTGTTTTAAACATTCAAATTTTTCGATTAGTAAATAGTCTTTAATTAATAACGTAACAGCCCAACACCTAAAAGACTTTGAAATTATTTGACAATATGTTTTGACACTTTATAAATAATTACAATTTCAAGAAATAAACAGTTCTTTTAAAATTGCATTAATAATCGAATTTCTATTTTTTTAGTTTATAATGTCTTTAATATATATTTATTGAAGCGAAAAGAGGCTTAACTAATTAAATAAGTCATAGTTTTTATTGCATTTTTTTTATCAAATGGGGGAGCAAAATGGTGGAAAAGATAATTGATTATTTACACTCTCCAATAAATTTTTTGCGTTCAACTAATAAAACCAATTTTGATTATAAAATTTTAATTTCGTAAAATCAGAAATGTGTTTTCAGAGAGTGCTGGGAATACTATATAGATATTCCTTTGTTTTAAGAAAATGAAATGAAGACGATATTTATACTTTAATATCAATAGAGATTACATTTAGATATGAGAAAGAAGGATCGATAAAAATGGTAGTCAATTTATTGAAAGAAAATAGGAACAGAAAGAAACAAAAGAAGAAACAATATTAACGAGATCGTGTAAATAAATGTCGGAACCAGGAGTTGATAGATATTGAAATGACAAATTTTAACCGCTAAAACAGGAATGTCATGTGGAGAGCCAAGGATCGTTAATATCTTCAAGAACCATGGTATGTACAAGGAGTCAAAGCTCAAGGTTTTGCATCATCTGCCGACGTCAGCATGATCTTGAAAAAGTCTTTGAATAATCTTTTGGGAGAAGGTGAATCTAATAATGAATAGCTAAGAATTTGCAACGAATGTCAATCAAAACTTGGTGAGAAATGAAAAGTTAATATAAAAATCTGCCAAACAACAAAAAAGACAAGCGTTTTTTTGAAATATTATCGAAGTTAAAAGATATTTGACTTTTTGTTTGTCTTTCAATAATTAAATCTGCAAACTAACTCAATCAAATGTTTCATCATGATATCTTGACAAGTCTAAACGAGAAGACATTGAATCTTCTCTATCTGAGGATCAAATATATATTTCTACTTAGAAGTTACAAAACAAAAACTCATACTGTAAGTTGCAAAATCCAATTCATTAAAGGTTAATGACGTATTAACACAGACACACAATGAAAAATATCCGATTTAAGAATAAATAAGAAATACTTAAAAGTCCTTTGATGAAATAAATCTTAAAAAATGACAAAGACTGGTGGCTAGTCAATGTTTAAGCAGAAGAAATAAATTGGCACGAATAAATCATAAACATCTTAATTGAAATATGAAAAGAAGTAAAACATGTTTGTCATATATATAAATAATGATTAAACCCTTCTTAACATTCCAAAGAGAATTTTTATTAAAAAGTACTAATTCTTTCATAATACAGCAAAGGGAATTAAATTAACTCACGTAGATATTCATTATAAAAATCGGGTCTTCACATCTAAGTCACTTTGACAACGTTCAACTGTTGAATCGTCAATTTGTGCTCCCACAACACAGCACCACACAAAGTAAGTCAATACAAATATTATTATCGCTATTTCTTTACATTTACATTTGTGAACAATTTTATATTCAGAGAATTTTGCTAAAATAAGAATCTGTATTTCATGAAGGTTTATTATTTCCGATGTCTTACCAATTACACTTTAAATCAAATCAATGAATATCATGTGTGTGTGATTGTGTTTCTGTTTATTTGTGTATGTGTGAGTGTGTGTGCGTGTGTGTGTGAGTATGTGTGACTGTGTGCATGTCTGGGTGTGTCTGTGTGTCCTATATTTAGCGTCATCTTTCCACAGATTCCATATATGGAGAAATAGGTCATTCTTTTAATGCAATAGAGAAATCATTGATTGGTAGCTACAGATGTGACAAGCTTCAACGTTTATGTCTCATTTCGGTCAATGGGAGTCTAAAGATATTTGTGCGTAAATGAATGACACTAACCTGATAAGAAATTGAACCGCTCTGCTTTCCCACGCTTAATGTTTATTGATTACATCAATTGCATGTCCAACATTACAGCAGATGATAATCGAAGTCATATATTTAGATATTTACCGGATATGGCCGGAAAGGACAATTTACTTATTTGACGTAAGCAGGTGCTAAATAGATAATAAATAAAATAAATAATGCTTTCAATTTATCTGTCGCCCTACATATTACTCAATGATAATGAAAAAATATTTGTTATTACCTATAATGAAATTCAAGATAACTACCTTGACTATTGCGAATGAGTGTCGGCTAACTCTTCTATACCATTATTATATATTATTAATTATTTTGAATATTTTTTACAGATCATCATGTCTGGAAAACTCATCTTTCTTATTCTGTGTCTTCACTGCCTTCGCAGGTAAGAATAATTAATATATTTTAAGTCATGCATAAATATTTTACATATTTTATCAGTTTTCTAAATTTTTTAACTGAACTGTAACTGCTTTGTCCAAAATATTCTTTTCAGATATTTTTGAAAGAGATTTCATCTAATATGTCGAATATATATTGCAAATATAAACAAATTTAATATACAATCACATTACATTCTACAGTGAAAAAATATTTTTAACTAAAACAATTATATTAATAATAATGTTTTTGTTTTCAGTAAGCAACGTCATCGCAGAGGAACAGCAAGAAGCTTCTGGTGAAGATGTTCAAGTGACTGAGGAGACAGCCACAGTTGCCGCCGATGTCGATGCTGAAGGCAGCAATAAATCATAGACAATTGAATTACTGACATGATTACTTTTCATTTTGCATTGTAATATTTCAATGTGCTAAATAAAAGTAGATTGTTGATTTGAATTTAACGATTTGTCCTTATTTCTATAACTGATTTTAATATATCAAATGATTTGTAAAACTTTTTCGACGCCGACAGTGATTTTAGAGAAATATTGTTCATGAAATATACATTTCATTTGGACAGGATAATTTGTGAGATTTTTATTAGTGTGCATTCTGATTTATTTTTTCTTCTTTTTTTTTTTTTTTCTTATGTTGGGCCTCTACTTTATTGGTGTCAATAAAGCATCTGTGATTTGTGAAAAATTGTCAGTCCTTTCTCAAATGGTCTATATTTCGTGGACTTTTAACAAATATATTATTAAACTGTGTGCCTAGACACTGCAATCAACGCATAAAAATATTTTATTATTATATCTCTAAAGATAAATTATTCAAGAACATCAAAAAAATTAACGTTTGAAACTAAATAATCCTTTAAACATCTTTATTTCGTTGTAACACCGTAATTGATTCTATTTGCACACACGTTAAGCGGATATAGAGGAACACTAGATTCGAACCCAGGGATAGGTATTTAGAAGATATCTATGTGTACATATATTTTTGTTCCCCAAAAAATCAACCTTTTCTTCTTTTTCTTAGAAGGGCTAAGAAAGAGAGAAAGAGAAAGAGAGAGAGAAAAAGAAAGAGAGAGAGAGAAAAGAAAGAAAGAGAAAGGAGAGCAGGAAGGGAATAGACATCGGGGTGGACGAAAGAGGAGAGTCCACCCACAGAGTGTTTCCGAGGAATCACTGTTATTATGAGAGTCAATTTTTCTCATATTGGCTAAAGAAAGGGCTCACTCGATTCTCCAATTAATTTTGTGGTTTCTTCTTTGCACAATACTTTCAGTTCCATTTAATCTATGTACTGATGAAGATAAGCAGTGACACCTGTTAACTGTGTGGAATTTAGTTTTCAAATATTAGTTGCCTGAAATGAAATATGGACAGTGAACCATTGATTCCCATTAGTTTCCATAAATTCTTATGTTATGTTAATGATTGTTTTAGTATTGTTTCTATATGTCCATTCGATAAATAATAAAAAGTGAATACAGATCAATATTAAAGTAGCATTATTATTATTAATAGAGTGCTTGAAAAGAGAAAATATATTGGTATTTCAACTATTCAAAGTTCACTATAGGCGTTAACATATCCACATATCCTAACATTCATGAGATGAAGAAAGGATGAAAATATACAAAATAATCTAATTTCAAAATCTTTCAAATATTTAAGCATATCATACACAACACTGAAATAAGAAGATGCAAAATGCACTCACTCACACACACACACACACACATATACAAACACACACACACATAAACACCCAAACTTATATATATGATTGATAATGACTTGTCATCGTCGCAGTCACCTCACTGGCAAGACAAAAGGCTTCCTTCCTGGGTGCTTCTTCCATAACACTTTTCATATCTGTCTGACGAACCTAACTGACAGCCCCTCTACGTGAGTTCTTCGCCGAGATGTCAGATTGGCAAGCCAGTCCTGGGGGGACTTTACAAAGGGAAACCATGTAGAATGGAGAACTTAGAATTCGTGTCACAGCACGCTTCTGCATCTTCCGCCTAGTAATTCCTGCACATGCTTGCTCTCCGACGGCTGTGAATTCTATTTTAAAAAATCATGGGACACCTCCCAACACACTCAACCCTCCCATTCTAAATCTCCTATAAAGGCTACCCCAAGACCTCGTCTATCGCCGCCCCATGTAAACCAGACTGCACATATGGCGGAATGCCTTGCTTGGGTGACATGATTAAAACAAATATATATATGTATATGTATATATATATATAGAGAGAGAGAGAGAGAGAGAGAGAATTGCTCTTAGCCTTGTATATACAGGTTGAGATGAGGAAATTTTTACCATTTTATATTTCTACTTGCCAGCATGCACATTTGTTTTTGATGAATCTACCGTGTAGTACGGTCAGTTGGGCACATTTCAGAGAAAAAAAGCAACATGACACATTCATTTCACTGGAAAATTCGGAAATAGCATAATGTACTTAAAGCTGGCTTTGAGGCAGAAAATCCAATGCCAAATATTTCCGAGTGGGTCTCAATATGAGAACAGCTCAATTTATTTATATGTGTAGAATAGTGATTATGAATGCTTGTAAACCTCTACTCTGATCAATCTGATGAGAAAAGAATCCTATGAATTTCGTGGGGAAGGCCTTGAAGCTGAACTCGAAAGACTACGTCAAGTGATTTAAGTTGGTAGTGTTGTTCTGTTGAGACAATGTTACGAAAACCAGACCGGCAACAGCATTCTGCACCATGCCACGCAAGCAGTTCAGTCAAGTCATGTTGAGTGAGAGACAAACAAAAATCATTGTTACAACAAAGATGATCTGAAGGCAAGAATAATGGCAATCACCAACTTAAAAAAGGCAACTGTCCAGAAAAGTTGCAGGAGATTCTGAAGACGTCTGGAGGCGATGGTTCAAGCCAATGACAATAATATTCTGTAAATTTCGTTTTTAATATTTCAAGATCTTTTCTGTAGTTTTGAAGCTATTGATATTTTTAAAATCAGATGTCACAGTTACTTTCTGCTATTCAAACATAAAATATATTTATTGAAAGCTAATTGCGTGAATTATTTTCGTTGTTGAATTCAGAATATTTTATGGAACCGACAGATTGGAAGAATTTACTGAAGGCATTTTTGTATATTATTGTCAGATTTGTTCAGTATACAGTTGTGAGTATTTGACCCGGGTAACTTTCTTGAAGAAAAAAAAAAAGACTACATTTCTGGTCTTAATGCCAAAGGTCTTGGAATGTTTTAACAGAGAATGAAGATGCTACACCAAAATATGAAGGCGCATTGAAATTTAAAAATTGGGTAAAGTATAAAGAATCGGGAAAATATCGTTAGAAACAAAGGGAAAATTTCTAGACTGTTATGTAATATCGGCCGCTATAATGGCAGCGTACACTTGAATATCTGATCACAGAAGAAGTAGGAAATTCAGGAAAAAGAAATCTGGTTCTACAGAGAATCACATCGTGTTAAAATGGAGCAAAGTAAAAAAACCAATGTAGAGTATCAATTTACATATCCGTTCAGAGATGGTATCTTCTTGAAAATTAATAATAACCCACTACATATATTGGCTTTACTAACCCCGCTTTTCCGTTGACCTGTTGTCTTTTACGTTCAGAGTTAAATTAAACAACATTTAAGCAGAAAAATCATAACAATGTAGTTAATATTAGACAGATTTTAGCCGATAACACAAAATTCTCACTCATACGCACAAAATGGTAACCTTCAGATAGTGGAGGCCATATACATTAAATCAATTTAATAAAATCACATTTCAATCTGGTCAGAACACATTATATTTCATTTAGACATATAGTTCTGTTAACGTTGTCTTTATGTTAACGACCCTGTAACCTCTCTGAAGTTGGCTTACAACCAGCATAACAAAAAAAGTATTCAAATTTTGGACAACTTTGTCTGTATGTCTACCTAAAATTAAAGACAAATACTGTGTATAGAACGAAAGAAAGATACATAATAGACATTCATTTTCTCTATTACGTTTATATATATTGACGAATGTATAGGATTGTTTTTCTCATACTGGTTTATTAATTGTATTTCATATTATTTTTATTTCATCACAATTTGATTTCTGCTACCAATTCGGCAGAAAGACATAAGTCAAGTTAGTGGTGTGTTGTTATGTCTACATTTCATTTGTTTTTTATCTTCTATATTATTCTTATTATGTCATTTTTCATTATGATTCGATTTCTGCTATGGTTGCAATATGACCAAAATTGTAGTGAGACCTTAGCAGGTTGTTTTATGTTAATATGGCTCCATTTCATATATTTAATATCGCCCTAACCACTCTACCGTTGCATGAGAAAGGTCTCCTTAGTTTTTCGGCTGGATTGAACAAGATAAATTTTGTATACCTCTTAAGCTGGGGGTTCCAGGATTCTTTCAATGTATTTTTTTCCATTCTTTATTTCAAGTGCACCCACACTCACTGTTACGAGATTGGTTTTCAATTTCTACGTTTCTCTTTTTCAATTTCCATGTTTCTATATATTTTTTATATTATAATCCGTCAATAATCCACATCAATTAATAAACAGGAATTTGTTGATAGTTTTGAAATAACGTCCGCCTTTTTCATTTGTAACCGGTGCTGGGTGATGTTTATGCTCGTGTTTGTTTATATATTTCTATAGTGTTTGCACATTGTCCAGTGTAAATATTTATCCCACTCCATCGCGGTGATTTTTATATTAATTTAGAGCAAGTACAGAACATCCTGTGATTAGATGGTCTATTGTTTCTTGGTATTTATCACTGAACCTGCATTTTGAATCCACATTATTATGTAAAATGATTATTCTAATGTCTCTACTGAAAAGTTCTGGACATTTGCCATGCAGAGGTTTGTCTTGCCAGCGTTGTTTCATCTGTTCAAGCATTATCCTTGGCTTTCTTTTCATATTTTTGCTGTAATAAGTTTTTTACAGAATCTACTAAATATAAATCTTGTTTGTATTTATCGCCTTCTTCATCATTGAATATTTTTCTTTCTGTTTTCATGTTTTTTAGCATTATCCTGTCCTTTCGTTGTTTCTAGTTATGTTAGTAAGCCAATTGTTGTTGACTTGTACGACAATTCTAGCTGAATAAGACCTTTTCCTCCTTCTTCCGGGGGTATGTATATGCGGTCTACGTCAGCTTTTGGATGATGTATCTTATGTTTAGAAAGTATCTTAGAATCCTTTCGTCTGATATCGTTTAGATCCAGTTCAAGATGTTGAGGCTGTATGGACCACTGGATGTTAAGGTTATTGAAGACCATAAAAACTCTTTTGAAAATTCAATTCAGTTTTTACTATCAGTCGTAGCATTGTATAGTACCTTTTACGCACTATTACTTTCATTGTTTATGGCGCAGTTTTTCACTCTCATTTAAAATATGTAGTTAAAAGCTTCTTCTTTATTCAAGACTTTTATTGTTACAGCATGGTCCAAGCCAATTTACCAGGTTTGTTGTAATCCTCGTAAAACTGTAGAGCTAGCACATAATTCAAACTGAATTTTATTCCAATATCTTCACTGAACATTTATGAATATGGTAAGAACACCTTCTACTCATTGTCATCTAGCATGTTTATCCAAATCATCTATGTAAATGATGGCTTATTTTCTTGAGCTATTTTATAACCACATTCTGTCTTGTTAAGCTGGTTGGTTGGCTGATGCTATTATTGATATGCAGAATAGTAAGAGAGATAAAGTGTCACCTTGAAATATACCTCCTTGTTGTTTATTTCACCAGGCTTATATGTTCAATTGATATGATTGAGGTAAAAAGTTGTTTTCCATATCAACATACATTGTTGGGAAATTGATATTGACTGGTGATACCTTGTACATATTTAAAATCTTTCAAGTTCCAGTAATGTGTAATACACTATTGAATGCCTTACGATAATCTATCAAGGCAGTACTAAGATTTATCTTTGCATTGAAGTAGGTTTCCAAAATCACCATATTAATAAATAATTTGGTCTTTACATCTGTAACAGCCATGTTTGCACTCTATTTGTTCAAGCTGTAGGATGTCATTTTTTTCCAATAATAAATATACCTGTTTTTTTTAAATAGATGTAAATAGTTTGTATGTTGTCGGAAGGCATGCAATCATTCAGTAGTTTTTCGGATTATTTGTGTCACTATTTGGGTAGAAGAAAGTTCATTCCTTTGGTCATCCATGCAGGAATTTTAGTGGAATTGTTAAAAATTTCTTGAAGTTCTTCGGCTAGATTTCTATGTGTTGCATAAATAATAGAGCCAAAAATTAGGTACTTCTTATGCATTTCCTGGAAATGTTCAATTGTGTGCTTTTTCAGTTTACATTTAACATCCTCTACTCTCTGATTCCAGCTCATGTCTCTTCTGATTTATTTTTCATTCGTTCAATCACTTGCGCAATCCAGTCTGCTTTGTTATGTTTTTTAGGCAAGCCCATATTATTTTCCTAGAACTGTATGACATCTTCCATTTCTCTGGAAGGACGTTCATTTCAATTCTTGTCTTACCTATTTCGCTGTAAATTTTTTTTGCATCGGTTTGAAAATCTTTTTTATCTGTAGATCTTGGTCTTTTCTCATAGCGTCTTATTCTTTGAGCCTTCAGTTCTATTGTCTGATTTATTTTTTTCTAGTTGATAGGATTAGTGATTCCTGAATATATTGCATTTGCAATATTACTGATCATTTCGATGAATGTGATGAATCTTTTAAATATTCCTTTGTGTACATATTTTAAAGCAACTACCGGAGAAATATCTGTTACGAATTTACGCTAGATGTTTAGTTGATAGAACTAACAAAACTTAACCAGGTACGTCTACTCATTTTCGAAAACCAACTTTTAAATTGAACTTTTAGAAATAAAAATGTTTCTTTGAAACTTTTGCTTTAGATTTATTGAAAGGTAAATGATTCAATTTTATATTTTCAGTCAGTGAAATATTTTTGTGTATTTCAAACAAAAGTATTCTTGATTAGAATCTAAAAGTTTGAAATTTTTTTTTTAATTTTTCAATTTCTCTCCCATTTATGTACGATCGAGGCATTTGTAAAACAAAAATCAATTCTTGGTTTTAAAACTTTTCAAAAATTAGAATATAAATCTGTAACATATAATTATTAGAAACTTAGCAAATTTAATGTTGAATTAATCAGATTTACACAAGTATTACTTTTTATAGCATAAAATTGAGAATAAAATTATTTCTTATAGACAGTGTTGTACATTCTGGCCATTCCCTTGTATTTGACATATTGTCGACATCTCGACACTTGTAGGAAAGATAAGTGTATAGCGACTGGAAAATTACAACATTGTCAAAATTTTTCCGGTAAGAAACCGTGAAACAGATGACATTTTCATGAACACAAAGAAATTACCACACGCAAATTAATATTAAAATAAATAATTGAACCAGGAGTTGGATAGATATTGAAAAAGTAAAAGTTTATAAGCACGAAAAACAGATAAGAATGTCGCGGAGAGCCATGATATTTCATATTTTCAAGAACCACGGTATTATGTACGTATTTATTTATGTTTATTTTTTAATTTTTTGCTGAATTCTCTGATCATTTGAACGAACGTATTTGTACTTTTTTGCAAAGAAATTTCTTTGATTTTAACTACGTTAATACTTAGTTATCTCACCACTTTTTTTAATTGTAGTAGATAGTACCTACTATCGCCCGATTTCACACTCCACCCACTTCTTTTGAACAGGAGTCGAGGTGATCTACCTTTTTCCTGTTTAGGAAGGGGTTCCCGGTCTTTCTACCTCCTTGGTCTTAGTGTTAGTTCAGTTGGAAACTCTTTGCAGTTATTGACTATGGTAGCAATGTCTCTCTATTCTGAGGGTACCGGGGTTGGCAGTTTCCTGGTTGCTGCTTCCGACTGGTAATTAGGAGCCCGAACTCTGCAAAGCGTCTTGAGAGGCTGCTCTGATCAACAGTTGAATAACATCGGGGTTCCTGGTAGTGCCATATCGCGCATGGACGCGTCCCTTCACGAAACTCCAGGCGGGCAACCCCGAGTCCATGATGTTGCAGACTGCGCTGTCTCTATTCCTCACATGCTGCGAATAGGCACTGACTGATTCTACCCTAGACCTCTCCTCGAACCGGGCCAAAACACCATCAAAAAAAAAAATACCAAACTCAAACCAGCTACCGAAAACGGCCAAACCTCTTCTGTGTCACATTCACTAACATTCGCGGTATACGCACTAACCTTTCTAGCGAATCATTCTCCAAACTAACACATCTGATGAGCTCCAGCCCTGTGTTAAACTAACCTTGAACCGCGTCTACCCCTCCTCTGTGTTCTATGTTCCTGGTTACCTTCCCTCTTCAGGAAGGACTCCAACGTCCATACGCATGGGCTTGATGTATATGTCAGCGAACACCTCCCTGGCTAGAGTAACATCTCTTGAATCCCTGAACCAGTCTTACATGTGCTTCCGTCTCTACTCTAAGATCCGTTAGCGACCTCTTCTTCCTCAAAATCTCCTGCTCCTCCTCTGACTGTTCAGTACTTGACGGCATCTCTGACAATATCGATACAACAGCCTTCTTCTCACCCATCTGCCCATATTTTGCCAGAATTTTTAACGCCCACCACACTAAGTGGCTCGAAAACTCTGTAGCCGACACTGATGGTGTCCACACCTTTAATTATTCAATCTCCCAATCCTCACGCAAGTGGTGAACTTCCACGCATTTATCCCCTAGCCCTAACGGAAGGGACTCTACTAGAACTCTGCTTCACTTCCGCCCCAAACCCTTGCACTACCAGACAGCTCTGCCCTCTCGGAAATTTCCGACAACGCCGCAGTTTCTGTCAACATCATGTTTCACTCCACCCCTACCCAAGAAACCCAGAACAGCAGAATATCCTACTGCTATCAAGGAGCAGACTGGGATTCGTTCCTGTGACTTCCTTTGCGACGTCCCTTTGAACAAGTTTTTAGTTTTTCCCCTTGAAAGACTGTGCATCAGAGGCCTCTCCCGGTTTAAGGCTGGCATCGATGCTTTCATCCCTGCCAGGAAATTTCATCTTAAATCTCATCGTCTCCTGGTTCTCGCCCGCTTATACTGGCCGTCATTGCCCTCCGGAATGTCTCTTCCGGCTTTCACGCAGCCACGCGCCGGACCAAAACAGTCGCCTTTTCACCTGAGCTCGTAATAAGTCTAAAAAGATACTTAACGAAGCTAAGATGCTGTTTGCTCCAGCACTTAATATGAAAAACTGCCAAACACCAAAAAACTGTAAGTAAAGTGTCTTTGAAATATCGAATCAGTTAAAAGATATTTGACTTTTTGTTAGTCTTTCAATAATTAAATATGCAATATAACTAAATCAAATATTTCATCATGAAAAAAACGTTTTCGAATCTTTCTCTATATCTGAGGTCAAATATATTAATCTATTTGTAATTTTCACAT
>JBBBDQ010018795.1:0-12969 GCA_037127315.1 Ascarosepion bandense | reverse complement strand
TGCAGTCGGATACACAGTACAATACATAATTATTAATATATGCATACCTACAGTCGATTACAGTACATTACACATAATTATTGATGAGACACATCATACAGTCGATTATTGTTATATTACATATAATTATTGATGAGACAGTACAATACATAGCCCATTACACAGTACATTACATATAATTATTGATGACAGCATATCATACAGGCCGGATTATGACAGAAGATGAGTACATAATTATTGATGAGACAGTACATCATACAGTCGATTACACAGTACATTACACATATAATTATTAATGGAGATGGTATACATCATACAATACTATACAGTACATTACCAGCATACGGCGATACAATTATTGATGACACAGTACATCATACAGCCGACATGTATACATAACGATGATGAGACAGTACATCATGTAGTCGATTGGCGCACAGTATAATATACACTATTACTGACACAGTATATCATACAACATTACACAGTACATTACATATATACTCATTATTAGACAGTACATCATACAGTCGATTACACAGTACATTACACATATAATTATTGATGAGATGTTACTATCATACAGTTGATTACACAGTACATTACAATATATTGATGAGACAGTACATCATACAGTCGATTACACAGTATATTACACATAATTATTGATGACAAAGCAGTACATCATACAGTCGATTACACAGTACATTACACATAATTATTGATGAGACAGTACACCTACAGCCGATTACACAGTACATTACACACATAATTATTGATGAGACAGTACACCTATACAGTCGATTGCACAAAAAGGACACACATACTATATTAATATATAGCATCATACATGATTACATGAGTACATTACACATAATTATTGATGATGGCTGTACATCATACAGTCGATTACATGTATACACACCACATATACAATTATTGATGACACAGTACATCATACAAATGATTACACAGTACATTACACACATAATTATTGATGAGACAGTACATCATACAGTCGATTACACAGTACATTACACATAATTATTGACAGACAGTACATCATAAGTAGTCGATTACACAGTACATTACACATAATTATTGATGACACAGTACATCATACAGTCGATTACACAGTATTATTCACTATTTAGTATAATTATTGATGAGACAGTACATCATACAGTCAAGATTATACACATTACACATAATTATTGATGAGACAGTACATCATACAGTCGATTACACAGTACATTACACATAATTATTATAATGATGACATGTAGTACATCATACAGTCGATTACACAGTACATTACACATAATTATTGATGACACAGTACATCATACAGTCGATTACACAGTACATTATACACATAATTATTGATGAGACAGTACATCATACAGTCGATTACACAGTACATTACACATAATTATTGATGACACAGTACATCATACAGTCGATTACACAGTACATTACACATAATTATTGATGAGACAGTACATCATACAGTCGATTACACAGTACATTACACATAATTATTGATGAGACAGTACATCATACAGTCGATTACACAGTACATTACACATAATTATTGATGACACAGTACATCATACAGTCGACTATACAGTACATTACACTATTGATGAGACAGTACATCATACAGTCGATTACACAGTACATTACACATAATTATTGATGAGACAGTACATCATACAGTCGATTACAGTACATTACACATAATTATTGATGAGACAGTACATCATACAGTCGATTACACAGTACATTACACATAATTATTGATGACACAGTATCATACAGTCGATTACACAGTACATTACACATAATTATTGATGAGACAGTACATCATACAGTCGATTACACAGTACATTACACATAATTATTGATGAGACAGTACATCATACAGTCGATTACACAGTACATTACACATAATTATTGATGAGACAGTACATCATACAGTCGATTACACAGTACATTACACATAATTATTGATGACACAGTACATCATACAGTCGATTACACAGTACATTACACATAATTATTATTTTTGACACAGTACATCATACAGTCGATTACACAGTATTATTGCGCACATAATTATTGATGAGACAGTACATCATACAGTCGATTACACAGTACATTACACATAATTATTAGATGAGACAGTACATCATACAGTCGATTACAGCTGGTACATTACACATAATTATTGATGACACAGTACATCATACAGTCGATTACACAGTACATTACACATAATTATTGATGAGACAGTACATCATACAGTCGATTACACAGTACATTACACATAATTATTGATGAGACAGTACATCATACAGTCGATTACATACAGTACATTACACATAATTATTGATGAGACAGTACATCATACAGTTTGATTACCATATTGTACATTACACATAATTATTGATGATTATACATCATACAGTCGACACACAGTACATTACACATAATTATTGATGAGACAGTACATCATACAAGGTCGATTACAATAAAAGTGCATTACATATAATTATTGATGAGACAGTACATCATACAGTCGATTACACAGTACATTACACATAATTATTGATGACATTATACATCATACAGTCGATTATACAGTACATTACACATAATTATTGATGAGACAGTACATCATACAGTCGATTATACAGTACATTACACATAATTATTGATGACACAGTACATCATACAGTCGATTACACAGTACATTACACATGTAATTATTGATGAGACAGTACATCATACAGTCGATTACACAGTACATTACACATAATTATTGATGAGACAGTACATCATACAGTCGATTACACAGTACATTACACATAATTATTGATGAGACAGTACATCATACAGTCGATTACACAGCATATTACATTATAATTATTGATGAGACAGTACATCATACAGTCGATTACACAGTACATTACACATAATTATTGATGAGACAGTACATCATACAGTCGATTACACAGTACATTACACATAATTATTGATGACACACACAGTACATCATACAGTCGATTACACAGTACATTACACATAATTATTGATGAGACAGTACATCATACAGTCGATTACACAGTACATTACACATAATTATTGATGAGAGACAGTACATCATACAGTCGATTACACAGTACATTACACATGCGGTATCAATACGATGACACAGTACATCATACAGTCGATTACACAGTACATTATGATGAATAATTATTGATGACACAGTACATCATACAGTCGATTACACAGTACATTACACATAATTATTGATGAGACAGTACATCATACAGTCGATTACACAGTACATTACACATATATAATTATTGATGACAGTACAATTTATGACAGTCGATTACATACAGAGTTACATAATTATTGATGACAGTACATCATACAGTCGATTACCAGTACATTACACATAATTATTGATGACACAGTACATCATACAGTCGATTACACAGTACATTACACATAATTATTGATGAGACAGTACATCATACAGTCGATTACACAGTACATTACACATAGTAATACATTGATGAGCATGTAGGCATACACTATACAGTCGATTACACAGTACATTACATATAAGTATGGCTGATGACACAGTACATCATACAGTCGATTACACAGTACATTACACATAATTATTGATGAGACAGTACATCATACAGTCGATTACACAGTACATTACACATAATTATTGATGAGACAGTACATCATACAGTCGACATATTGCACATTACACATAATTATTGATGAGAGCAGTACATCATACAGTCGATTACACAGCACATTACACATAATTATTGATGACACAGTACATCATACAGTCGATTGCTACAGTACATTACACATAATTATTGATGACACAGTACATCATATGAAGCCTATGGATTACAACAGTACATTACACATAATTATTGATGAGACAGTACATCATACAGTCGATTACACAGTACATTACACATAATTATTGATGAGACAGTACATCATACAGTCGATTACACAGTACATTACAAGCAGACTATTGATGAGACAGTACATCATACAGTCGATTACACAAGTATATTACACATAATTATTGATGAGACAGTATGACCATACAGTCGATTATACAGTACATTACATTATTGACTATTTACATTACTTACAAGTACATCATACAGTCGATTATGTACAGTATATTACACATAATTATTGATGAGACAGTACATCATACAGTCGATTACACAGTAAAAGATTACACATAATTATTGATGAGACAGTACATCATACAGTCGATTACACAGTACATTACACATAATTATTGATGAGATAGTACATCATACAGTCGATTACACAGTACATTACACATAATTATTAATATATGTTAAGTTACCTACAGTCGATTACACAGTACATTACACATAATTATTGATGAGGTACATCATACAGTCGATTACACAGTACATTACACATAATTATTGATGAGACAGTACATCATACAGTCGATTACACAGTGGCATTACACATAACACATGAGACAGTACATCATACAGTCGATTACACAGTACATTACACATAATTATTGATGACACAGTACATCATACAGTCGATTACACAGTACATTACACATAATTATTGATGAGACAGTACATCATACAGTCGATTACACAGTACATTACATGATGACTACGATGACAAAATACAGTCGATTACACAGTACATTACACATAATTATTGATGAGACAGTACATCATACAGTCGATTACACAGTACATTACACATAATTATTGATGACACAGTACATCATACAGTCGATTACACAGTACATTACACATAATTATTGATGACACAGTACATCATACAATGATTTACACAGTACATTACACATAATTATTGATGACACAGTACATCATACAGTCGATTACACAGTACATTACACATAATTATTGATGACAGTACATCATACAGTCGATTACACAGTACATTACACATAATTATTGATGACACAGTACATCATACAGCGCCGATTATTATTGTGCACATTACACATAATTATTAATATTGTGCACAATTATACAGTCGATTACACAGTACATTACACATAATTATTGATGAGACAGTACATCATACAGTCGATTACACAGTACATTACACATAATTATTGATGACACAAAAGCATCATACAGTCGATTACACAGTACATTACACATAATTATTGATGACACAGTACATCATACAATGATTATTAGCATATTATACAATTATTGATGACACAGTACATCATACAGTCGATTACACAGTACATTACACATAATTATTGATGACACAGTACATCATACAGTCGATTACACAGTACATTACACATAATTATTGATGACACAGTACATCATACAGTCGATTATATGACAGTACATTACACATAATTATTGATGACACAGTACATCATACAGTCGATTACACAGTACATTATACATAATTTGCCGATGACACAGTACATCATACAGTCGATTACACAGTACATTACACATAATTATTGATGACACAGTACATCATACAGTCGATTACACAGTACATTATACATAATTATTGATGACACAGTACATCATACAGTCGATTACACAGTACATTAATATAATTATTGATGACACAGTACATCATACAGTCGATTACACAGTACATTACACATAATTATTGATGACACAGTACATCATACAGTCGATTACACAGTACATTATACATAATTATTGATGACGTTGTGCATAATTTCATGTACAGTCGATTACACAGTACATTACACATAATTATTGATGACACAGTACATCATACAGTCGATTACACAGTACATTACACATAATTATTGATGACACAGTACATCATACAGTCGATTACACAGTACATTATACATAATTATTGATGACACAGTACATCATACAGTCGATTACACAGTACATTACACATAATTATTGATGACACAGTACATCATCATACAGTCGATTACACAGTACATTATATACAATTATTGATGACACAGTACATCATACAGTCGATTACACAGTACATTATGGCCATACTATTGACGACACAGTACATCATACAGTCGATTACACAGTACATTACACATAATTATTGATGACACAGTACATCATACAGTCGATTACACAGTACATTACACATAATTGATGACACAGTACATCATAAGTCGATTACACAGTACATTACACATAATTATTGATGACACAGTACATCATACAGTCGATTACACAGTACACTTATACATAATTATTGATGACACAGTACATCATACAGTCGATTACACAGTACATTACACATAATTATTGATGACACAGTACATCATACAGTCGATTACACAGTACATTATACATAATTATTGATGACAGTACATCATACAGTCGATTACACAGTATATTTACATAATTATTGATGACACAGTACATCATGTACAGTCGATTACACAGTACATTACACATAATTATTGATGACACAGTACATCATACAGTCGATTACACAGTACATTATACATAATTATTGATGACACAGTACATCATACAGTCGATTACACAGTACATTACACATAATTATTGATGACACAGTACATCATACAGTCGATTACACAGTACATTACACATAATTATTGATGACACAGTACATCATACAGTCGATTACACAGTACATTATACATAATTATTGATGACACAGTACATCATACAGTCGATTACACAGTACATTACACATAATTATTGATGACACAGTACATCATACAGTCGATTACACAGTACATTACACATAATTATTGATGACACAGTACATCATACAGTCGATTACACAGTAATATACAATTATTGATGACACAGTACATCATACAGTCGATTACACAGTACATTACACATAATTATTGATGACACAGTACATCATACAGTCGATTACACAGTACATTATACATAATTATTGATGACACAGTACATCAAAGTGCGAAGTCGATTATGCGCACAGTACATTATACATAATTATTGATGACACAGTACATCATATACAGTCGATTACACAGTACATTTACACATAATTATTGATGACACAGTACATCATACAGTCGATTACACAGTACATTATACATAATTATTGATGACACAGTACATCATACAGTCGATTACACAGTACATTACACATAATTATTGATGACACAGTACATCATACAGTCGATTACACAGTACATTACACATAATTATTGATGACACAGTACATCATACAGTCGATTGCTATTGTACATTACACATAATTATTGATGACATAGTACATCACACAGTCGATTACACAGTACAATATACATAATTATTGATGACACAGTACATCATACAGTCGATTACACAGTACATTACACATAATTATTATTGATGACACAGTACATCATACAGTCGATTACACAGTACATTACACATAATTATTGATGACACAGTACATCATACAGTCGATTACACAGTACATTATACATAATTATTGATGACACAGTACATCATATATTGATTACACAGTACATTACACATAATTATTGATGACACAGTACATCATACAGTCGATTACACAGGCATATTTATGACATAATTACGATTATACAGTACATCATACAGTCGATTACACAGTACATTACACATAATTATTGATGACACAGTACATCATACAGTCGATTACACAGTACATTACACATAATTATTGATGACACAGTACATCATGCAGTCGATGATAATAGTACATTACACATAATTATTGATGAGACAGTACATCATACAGTCGATTTATACAGTACATTACACATAATTATTGATGACACAGTACATCATGCTTGTACAGTCGATTACACAGTACATTACACATAATTATTGATGACACAGTACATCATACAGTCGATTACACAGTACATTATACATAATTATTGATGACACAGTACATCATACAGTCGATTACACAGCACATATTACAATTATTACTAATAATAGTACATCATACAGTCGATTACACAGTACATTATACATAATTATTGATGACACAGTACATCATACAGTCGATTACACAGTACATTACACATAATTATTGATGACACAGTACATCATACAGTCGATTACACAGTACATTACACATAATTATTGATGAGACAGTACATCATACAGTCGATTACACAGTACATTATACATAATTAAGTTGATTAATACAGTACATCATACAGTCGATTACACAGTACATTACACATAATTATTGATGAGACAGTACATCATACAGTCGATTACACAGCATTACATAATTATTGATGACACAGTACATCATACAGTCGATTACACAGTACATTACACATAATTATTGATGAGACAGTACATCATACAGTCGATTACACAGTACATTATAAGCATAATTTTATTGATGAGACAGTACATCATGTAGTCGATTACACAGCATTATACATAATTATTGATGACATAGTACATCATACAGTCGATTACACAGTACATTACACATAATTATTGATGAGACAGTACATCATACAGTCGATTACACAGTACATTACACATAATTATTGATGACACAGTACATCATACAGTCGATTACACAGTACATTACACATAATTATTGATGGAGACAGTACATCATACAGTCGATTACACAGTACATTATACATAATTATTGATGACACAGTACATCATACAGTCGATTACACAGTACATTATACATAATTATTGATGACACAGTACATCATACAGTCGATTACATGTAGCACATTATGACAATTATTGATGAGACAGTACATCATACAGTCGATTACACAGTACATTATACATAATTATTGATGACACAGTACATCATACAGTCGATTACACAGTACATTATACATAATTATTGATGACACAGTACATCATACAGTCGATTACACAGTACATTACACATAATTATTGATGAGACAGTACATCATACAGTCGATTACACAGTACATTACACATAATTATTGATGACACAGTACATCACCATACAGTCGATTACACAGTACATTACACATAATTATTGATGAGACAGTACATCATACAGTCGATTACACAGTACATTACACATAATTATTGATGACACAGTACATCACAGTCGATTACACAGTACATTACACATAATTATTGATGAGACAGTACATCATACAGTCGATTACACATATTACTTATGTACATAATTATTGATGAGACAGTACATCATACAGTCGATTACACAGTATATTACACATAATTATTGATGACACAGTACATCATACAGTCGATTACACAGTACATTACACATAATTATTGATGACACAGTACATCATACAGTCGATTACATAAAAGTACACATATAATTATTGATGACACAGTACATCATACAGTCGATTACACAGTACATTACACATAATTATTGATGACACAGTACATCATACAGTCGATTACACAGTACATTATACATAATTATTGATGACACAGTACATCATACAGTCGATTACATGGTATTATTATAACATAATTATTGATGACACAGTACATCATACAGTCGATTACACAGTACATTACACATAATTATTGATGACACAGTACATCATACAGTCGATTACACAGTACATTATACATAATTATTGATGACACAGTACATCATACAGTCGATTACACAAAGATTACATATACACTATTGATGACATTAAAAATACCCATACAGTCGATTACACAGTACATTACACATAATTATTGATGACACAGTACATCATACAGTCGATTACACAGTACATTGCGTACATAATTATTGATGACACAGTACATCATACAGTCGATTACACAGTACACAGCACATAATTATTGATGACACAGTACATCATACAGTCGATTACACAGTACATTATACATAATTATTGATGACACAGTACATCATACAGTCGATTACACAGTACATTATACATAATTATTGATGACACAGTACATCATACAGTTGATTTACACAGTACATTTACACATAATTATTGATGACACAGTACATCATACAGTCGATTACACAAAGTACATTATACATAATTATTGATGACACAGTACATCATACAGTCGATTACACAGCATTATATGATGAATAGCGATGACACAGTACATCATACAGTCGATTACACAGTACATTACACATAATTATTGATGACACAGTACATCATACAGTCGATTACACAGTACATTATACATAATTATTGATGACACAGTACATCATACAGTCGATTACACAGTACATTACATGAGCAATTATTGATGACACAGTACATCATACAGTCGATTACACAGTACATTACACATAATTATTGATTATACAGTACATCATACAGTCGATTACACAGTACATTACACATAATTATTGATGACACAGTACATCATACAGTCGATTACACAGTACATTATACATAATTATTGATGACACAGTACATCATACAGTCGATTACACAGTACATTACACATAATTATTGATGACACAGTGATATCAATACAGTCGATTACACAGTACATTACACATAATTATTATGACACAGTACATCATACAGTCGATTACACAGTACATTACACATAATTATTGATGACACAGTACATCATACAGTCGATTACACAGCATATTATACATAATTATTGATGACACAGTACATCATACAGTCGATTACACAGTACATTACACATAATTATTGATGACACAGTACATCATACAGTCGATTACACAGTACATTACACATAATTATTGATGACACACATCATACAGTCGATTACACAGTACATTACACATAATTATTGATGAGACAGTACATCATACAGTCGATTACACAGTACATTACACATAATTATTGATGACACAGTACATCATACAGTCGATTACACAGTACATTACACATAATTATTGATGACACAGTACATCATACAGTCGATTACACAGTACATTACACATAATTATTGATGAGACAGTACATCATACAGTCGATTACACAGTACATTACACATAATTATTGATGACACAGTACATCATACAGTCGATTACACAGTACATTACATATACTATTGATGACACAGTACATCATACAGTCGATTACACAGTACATTATACATAATTATTGATGACACAGTACATCATACAGTCGATTACACAGTATGACATATTACACTATTGATGACACAGTACATCATACAGTCGATTACACAGTACATTATACATAATTATTGATGACACAGTACATCATACAGTCGATTACACAGTACATTACACATAATTATTGATGACACAGTGCATCATACAGTCGATTACACAGTACATTACACATAATTATTGATGAGACAGTACATCATACAGTCGATTACACAGTACATTATACATAATTATTGATGAGACAGTACATCATACAGTCGATTACACAGTACATTACACATAATTATTGATGACACAGTACATCATACAGTCGATTACACAGTACATTACACATAATTATTGATGACACAGTACATCATACAGTCGATTAGCACAGTACATTATACATAATTATTGATAAGACAGTACATCATACAGTCGATTACACAGTACATTACACATAATTATTGATAGATGAGACAGTACATCATACAGCGCGTCGATTACACAGTACATTATGACATAATTATTGATGACATACATCATATTGATTAGCATACATTACACATAATTATTGATGAGATATACACATCATACAGTCGATTACACAGTACATTATACATAATTATTGATGAGACAGTACATCATACAGTCGATTACACAGTACATTACACATAATTGATGACACAGTACATCATACAGTCGATTATGCTTAGGTACATTACACATAATTATTGATGACACAGTACATCATACAGTCGATTACACAGTACATTATACATAATTATTATTGACACAGCAGGTGATCATACAGTCGATTACACAGTACATTACACATAATTATTGATGACACAGTACATCATACAGTCGATTACACAGTACATTATACATAATTATTGATGATACAGTAATATCATACAGTCGATTACACAGTACATTACACATAATTATTGATGACACAGTACATATCATACAGTCGATTACACAGTACATTATATACAATTATTGATGACACAGTACATCATACAGTCGATTACACAGTACATTGCTAATATAATTATTGATGACACAGTACATCATACAGTCGATTACACAGTACATTACACATAATTATTGATGACACAGTACATCATACAGTCGATTACACAGTACATTACACATAATTATTGATGACACAGTACATCATACAGTCGATTACACAGTACATTATACATAATTATTGATGACACAGTACATCATACAGTCGATTACACAGTACATTACACATAATTATTGATGACACAGTACATCATACAGTCGATTACACAGTACATTATACATAATTATTGATGACACAGTACATCATACAGTCGATTACACAGTACATTACACATAATTATTGATGACACAGTACATCATACAGTCGATTACACAGTACATTATACATAATTATTGATGACACAGTACATCATACGAAGTCGATTACACAGTACATTACACATAATTATTGATGACACAGTACATCATACAGTCGATTACACAGTACATTACACATAATTATTGATGACACAGTACATCATACAGTCGATTACACAGTACATTACACATAATTATTGATGACACAGTACATCATACAGTCGATTACACAGTACATTATACATAATTATTGATGACACAGTACATCATACAGTCGATTACACAGTACATTACACATAATTATTGATGACACAGTACATCATACAGTCGATTACACAGTACATTACACATAATTATTGATGATTACAGTACATCATACAGTCG
>JBBBDQ010018790.1:0-21821 GCA_037127315.1 Ascarosepion bandense | reverse complement strand
GGCGAATGCAGGTGGTGGCCAGGAAGAAAGCCAAAAAACCTTCCCTCGGACAATGTGCCGCCACCTGTCAAGACGCCTGCCAAGCAGACCCCGGTGGGGCTGTCGACTCCTACCAAACCTAAGGAGTCCCCGGCGAAGGCGCCGGCAAAACCAAAGGAGGTGTCTCCTCCCAAACAGAGGAAGGCAAGAAGTCCTTCCCCCCAGCAAATGGAAGTACAAAGGACACCCTCCCTGAAACGTGGAGTAGAGGAAGAGGCAGAGGAGCAGCACAACAACACAAAGGCCAGGAGAAGGAGCTGGAGCAACGAAAGGAGGCCGCGAGCCGAAAAATGCAGCTCTCTACCAGTGTCTCCGGTTAAACAGACTTATGCACTAAAGGTAAGAAGTCTTCCTTCATCCCCGCAAAAAGCCTCCCCAGTCCCCAGTCTTTAAACTGACCCCCCTTGAACCTTGTGCTTTAACCCCCACTCCCTCCCCTCCTCCCCTGTCCACTCCCTCTCGGGCAAAAAAGAAAAAAGCCCTGCCCCAAGGGGAAGCACTCCTCAAAGTGAGTGAGGACGTTGCCTCTGAGTGGTCATCTCAGAGGCGAAACTCTTAAAGTCTCTGCTGAGGCTGACCCCAGTGGAGGGCAAGAACACTGAAAATCCCAGAAACTTTCCCCAGGCCCCAGGTGTCATCACCCTGGTGAGGAACACCGGTGGCAACCTGAGGGTCTGGGACCACATCCACGAAGCAAAAAGACACTTTTCGCAAATAACTATGGTTCAGCACAACACACCTGAACTCAAAAAAATGGAAAAATTGTTCGGGGAGGTCCCCCGTTTTACTCCACCCCAGTTCTGTAGGGTAGTGAAACTAACATACCCCACGGACGTTGGCGGTATTGTCCTAGACGGACGGATTACGTCCGATGTAGGAACGGGTTCCCTAGACAGTCCGTTGGGGTCCTATCTGCTAGGGATTTCCGTCCCGTATGTGACTAGTACTTTTGTTGCATGTTTTTGTTGTTTTTTCCTTTTCAGAACTAAATCATGTCTATTAAGATAGCCAGCTTAAATGCGAATGGCCTGAGGGATCGGGGTAAGGCGGCCTGCCTGCTTCGTGACCTCTTGTCGTTCGGCGTGGATGTGGCCGCGATCCAAGAGACTCACTTTGTTTGCGAAGTCGACTCGTGTGTGCTGTCTAACGACTATGTCGTCTATTCAGCATATGGGAGCCGGCATGCCAGAGGTGTTTTTGCTGGTCAAGCGTACCCTGGATGCGAGGATCGACCTTGTCCATGTCGGTGCCGAGGGCCGGCTGATCGTGGCAGATATTGCAGTGAAAAGGCAAGTCGTTCCGGCTGATTGCGGTTTATGCGCCCAATGTCCCAGGTGAGCGTGTCTCTTTCTTCGGCTGTTGGAGCCCTTCATGGTGCATTCAACACGGCTAATCTTAGTTGGGGAC
Organism: Ascarosepion bandense; assembly: GCA_037127315.1. Taxonomy (NCBI): domain Eukaryota; kingdom Metazoa; phylum Mollusca; class Cephalopoda; order Sepiida; family Sepiidae; genus Ascarosepion; species Ascarosepion bandense. Next base: position 20,375 of record JBBBDQ010018790.1, on the reverse strand, counting down.
TGGAATGCCGTCCTAACCCCAAATGGGATAGAGGAAGGGGCGCTATGGGTGGAGTGGTGATCGTAGCTCAAGTTGATCTGATCGGCGAATTTGGTCTCGTCGATAGATACCGGGTCGAGATCATCCGGATGGGAGCATGTGGACGTGGACGCATAGTTGGCCTTCTACCCGGGTATCCGCGTACCTGGATAGGATGTTAGTCAGAGAAGCCGACATAGACTTCTTAGAATGTCCAACGTTCCACTGGTTAAGCACGGACCACAAACTCGTTTGTGCCCGGGTGGTGTTAGACTTTAGGCCTAGGTTGGCTGGTTATTGGAAGTTCAATCAGTCCTTATTGACAGGCGGGACTTTCGTGACCAGCTGACAAAACTAGTTCAGCGGGAATTAACTGGGCGAGTCATTGGGAGTAGGTGGTGGGTTAACCTTAAGGGACACTATTAGGCTTTTCGCCACCAAATATAGCCAGCGGCTCAACCTAGATAAGGCTGCGGAGGCAAAGACACTTAGTGCTAATTTCGCCCGGGCGGAGGCTGGAGGGGGATCCCCTAGAGATAGCCTTAGCCAGGAGGCCCTGGAGCGTTCGATCAGCGGGCGCTACATGGGTCAGGTAATTAGGGCTAAGTTAAGCAAGATGTCTTCCGAAGCTGTGAACATGGGCGCAGAACTGCGCAAGGAAGAAATTCGCCAGGCCGGCGACCGGTACATTCTTGAGAGGTACGCGACCCGGAGGGACATCTCCTAAGGTCCACCAACGACATGTGCGAGGCGTTCCGGCAGCATTTCGAACACCGATTTACCAAGGAGCCTGGACTCAGACGAGGAGTTTCGCAGCTATTTGGCTGACTTTCCTCGGCTTTTGCCGGCTGAAGCGGCTAGCTGCGAAGGGGAGATTACGGAGGACGAAATCTACGTGGCTTTGAAGAAGGTCGGCAGAGGCAAGTCGCCAGGCTTGGATGGTTTGCCCTATGAAATGTACTTGAGGATGTCGCACCTTTTTGTCCCGCTCTTGGCTGTCGTGTTCAACCACTGGTTTCGGCAGGGGTCCATCCCTGGTCGGATCACCAGGGGCGTGATCACGCTGTTGAGAAAAGGCAAGAAGGTTGGGAGGGAAATCCAGATGATTACAGGCCCATAACTCTGCTAAACACAGAGTTAAAGATTTTGGCCAAGATCCTGACGAATCGCTTGCAGCTAGTTGCCAGGCCCTGTTGGGACCGGATCAGACTTGTTCTGTGAAGGGACGAACAATTCAGAGCAACCTGCATTTGATTCGCACGATCGTAGAGGGTGTAGAAGACGACGATGAGGCCGCGCTGATCAATTTGGATCAGTCCAAGGCATTTGATAGGATTGACCATGGCTACCTGGCTGCTGTCCTGCAGGCCGCCGGATTCAAACCCGACTTCAGCCGCTGGATTAGCCTTCTGTATCGCTCCCAAGGCTGTGGTACAGGTGAACGGGAAGCTGTCGGGCGCTTTCGCGCTGTCTAGGTCGGTCCGACAGGGTTGTCCACTGTCTGCTCTCCTTTACGTCCTGCTGAGCCCCTCCTTCGCCGGCTAAGGGACGAGACGGGCAGTCCGGTCCTACGTGGGAATCGCAGTCCCTGGCGGAGCTCGAGCCAGGCTTCCGCGTACGCCGATGACGTAACGACCTTGGTGTCCTCCCGCAGGACATAGAGGCACAGCAGGCGCTTGTACGGTACGAGAAGGTGATGTGGGCCAGAATTAACTGCGACAAGTCTTCCGGCTTGCGGTTAGGCGCTTGGAAGGGTGTTTCTCCCGGGGCCCTTCGACTGGACGGACGGGCCGGTCAAGCTCCTCGGAGTTTGGTTCGGTCCGGACTTACAGTTGGAGAAAAACTGGTCTGAAGTACTGGCAAAGGTCGGCGCGTCGGTCAAGGTTTGGCGTCGACGGGGTCTCTCCGTGAAGGGCTTGGCGGAGGTGTGCAACACATACCTCTTTCCCATGATCCTTTACCGGCTGTCAGTACTTCCCCTTTGTGACGATCATGAGAAGGCGCTCGGAGCGTTTGCTATTCTCCCGCCTGTGGAGAGGACGCAAACACATGGTCGACAAAGGAGTCTGTTGCCTCCGTCCGTGTCAAGGGGGTCTGGGGATGCCACACTTGAGGAGCCACGTGCTCATCGAGGTTGGCATTTCTCAGGCGCGCGTTGGAGGAAGATCGGTTGCTTGCGGGGGTGTGAGGGACATGTTCCCTTGCTCTACCATCGCTCCCCCGACCCTATGGCTGACCGTCAGGCCTTGGGTGCGACCGAAATTCCCGCTCGAATGTCTGGCGGCCTTACAGGCCATTCCACGGTCCAGTGACCTTTCACAGCCTAGGAAACTCTTCATCGGGGATTAGTGAGGGTGCCGTGGAAGGATAAGCCGTGAGTAAGCTCGGCATGTCGAGAGTGGAGTACCGCTCTCATTGGTCTTGGGCGCCAGGTGCGGATTGGCTCAGCAACTCTGAGTTTTCTCTGACCTGGCGATTGGCTCGGAATGGTTTGTCGCTCAATGACAAGCGTTTCGCAATGGGCCTGGCGGATTTGCCAGATTGTGAACGTTGCAACCTTGGAATTAAGGAGACGTCGGCGCACGCCTTCTTCCATTGTTCGCGCGTTCGCCCGTTGTGGGCGCGTGTCGGCGAGTTGACTCGCTCGTATCTCGCCGCGGGAGCTTGTGCTCATTGATCGCGCATACGCTGTGGACAACGTGTCGCCCCCGTACTCTGGTGTGAAGCGGATGGTGTTTGGTCGCTACTGGCCACGGCTAGAATGGTGATTTGGATGACGCGTCTGGAGGAAGTCTTGCGGGAGGTCGTTCGATCAGGATCTAATCCGATATTTTGAGCACCAGCTCAAAATGAAGATTAGAACTGAACGGAAACGGCTGCACCCGACAGACTTTAGCAAAAGGTGGATATATGCAGCGAGCCTGGTTCGTGTGACCGGGGCTAGCCTTGATTTTCTTTAGTTCTGCCAAGTCACATCGGGGTGGATTCCTCTGGAACCCCTCCCGCGGTTAAGGTTAGCTTTCTTTTGTATACCTAGTTAATGTGAGTGAATGTATTTGTCCTAGCCTGTTCCCGGCTCCATTGCTTTTGTTATGATCCAGTTCGAGATTCCCACTGTCCATTATTATTTTGTCCCGTTTTATTCTCGGCTGGGTCAGCCTTATATATTCTCCAGTCCAATTTATTTTTGTACCCAGCTTCTCCATTCCCCTTAGAAAGAGAGCGGCTTGATTTTGTCTCTACAGGCAGAATACAGTGGCCTCTTTAATTACGAGGGTGTGTTTGGGTCTTACTAACATTTTGTATAAATATTCATTTGAAATTGTTTTTTGTTTTGGGGATTTTTGTTTCTTCATACCCCTCCCCATCATATCATCTCATGTACAAATGTTAAAATCTATTTTTGTACTATAATTGTAAATAGTCACAAATTTTTATGTACAAATTTTAAAATCTATTTTTGTAAATAATCACAAATTTTTATGTACATTTGGGGCGTTTTTTGTAGGTCCCCGGTATGTTTTTGCGATATTTTGGTGCTAGATAAGTACGAGTGTTGATGGACAAATTCTTATGGTGAATGAGAATCATTGTAACGTACGCATGGGTCGTGATTCTGATTAGCTAGGTATAGGACATAGTAACTGAAGACCACCCCAAGTTTTGTTCCCCCTCCCACCTTTCGGCCTTGAGCCATAATTCATGTAAAAATGAATAAATAAACCAGCCACTTCCCCAGACTTTTGTTTGTGTGGATTTTGTGTTGTGGGAGCTTAGTGGGAGCATTTGTTCCTCCGTGTTATTTGTTCGCACTCTGTCTCTCGGACATACTGTTTTCCAGCCCGAGTTTATTGCTCGCTTTTTTCTTTTTCATGTAAAAGTAGTGTTCTTCGGAACGTTAAACACCGGGAAGCAGTTGTCCACCCCGTGGCATGACCACGGCCTAGCCACTTCCCCCTGTTCGTTGGAAGAGCCTTATGGAGTAGTTGTTCCGCAGTGATATCTGCTCGCACTTTGTCTCTTGGACAACTGATTTCCAGCCCGAGTTCATTGCTCGCTAGCGTAAAGTAGCGGTTTCTTCGAAAAACGCGAAACACCGGAAAGAAGTTGTCCGGTGATCGGTCACTTTTGTGGCATGGCCACAGAAGGACCGGGGAAAGTCGGCACTCCCACCACGGCGTCGGTGGAGATTGGCAACTGTGTGACGCAGACGACGACGACGTCATAGCCCGCACCATGACCGAGTGGGAGAGCATGCTGTTCGGCTCCCCCACACCAGCGGAGGCGGCGGCGGCGGCCACACTGTCAGCAGCGACCGGACCAGCAGCGGCGACTGCACCTGCAGCAGAGACCACCCCCAGCAGCGGCGACTGCACCTGCAGCAGCGACCAGACCAGCAGCGGTGGCGACTGCAACCTGCAGCAGCGACCACCCCAGCAGCGGCGACTGCAACTGCAGCAGCGACCAATCCAGCAGCGGCGACTGCACCTGCAGCAGCGACCAATCCAGCAGCGGCGACTGCACCTGCAGCAGCAACCAAACGTGCAGCAGCAGCAGCAACCAAACCTGCTCCAGCGACCGGATCTGCAGCAGCGTCCAGACCGGCGGCAACTGCAGCAACACCCCCACCGGCACGGACAGCAGCAGCAGCAGCAGCAGCAGCAGCACCAGCGTCCCCCTTACCCTCGACCTCTGGGTGGAAAGGAGGCAAGAAGATCACGCGGAAAGACGAGGACTATTACCAGTCCATCCAAAAGGATTACGCGGAATACATCAGGGGGACGGAGCTCGTCTCGAAGCCGGACCAATTGGCGCAGATCGAGGCGAGAGTCATCACCCTGATCACCAAGGACCTGAAGACCAAGAAACTCGTCGGCGTCCCCAGGGATACGTTCGAGGAGGGACTGCAGACACTGAAGATCAGAGCCAGGGCCGTAGCGAGGAGAAGCAACACCACGTGGGACGTCCTGCTCGGCTCCGCCGAAGAAGCCAAGAACTTGATCGGCGTGGTTCTGGAGACCAAAACGCTCCAGTTCCACACGGAGTACATGGGCACGAAGAAGGTGAAAAATCACGCTGCACGGCGTCCCCATGGACATTGCTGAGGACCACGTGGGCGCCTTCTTCGTCCAATATGGAAGGGTGGCCGAAGTCTCCTCGCTGCGGTCGAAAGCAGGATTCCTCACGGGAGACATGCACTCCTGCAGGTGACCTCGACAAGGAAAACATCGCCAAAACCCTCAACATCCTCACCTGCAGGGGTCGTGCCATCTTCGTCATCGTGGAAGGCAGGAAGCCGTGCTGTTGGGTCTGCGGGTCGGCGGAGCACGTGGCAAAAGCGTGCCCAACCAAGAATCCGGCCTCAAAGGCCCAACCAGCCCAACCAGTCAAGCAGCAACCGGCGGCACAGGCGAAGGATGGCGCAAAACAAGCACAACCCACACAGTCTCCCGTGAGCAACAAGACGGCGAAACGGCAGGTGGTGGCCAGGAAGAAAGCCAAAAAACCTTCCCCGGACAATGTGCCGCCACCTGTCAAGACGCCTGCCAAGCAGACCCCGGTGGGGCTGTCGACTCCTACCAAACCTAAGGAGTCCCCGGCGAAGGCGCCGGCAAAACCAAAGGAGGTGTTCCTCCCCAAACAGAGAAGGCAAGAAGTCCTTCCCCCCAGCAAATGGAAGTACAAAGGACACCCTCCTGAAACGTGGGAGAGAGAGGAAGAGGCAGAGGAGCAGCACAACAACACAAAGGCCAGAGAAGAGCTGAGCAACGAAAGGAGTGTCAAGGACAAAAATGCAGCTCTCTACCAGTGTCTCCGGTTAAAAATAGACTTATGCACCAAAGGTAAGAAGTCTCTCCTTCATCCCCGCAAAAAGCCTCCCCAGTCCCCAGTCTTTAAACTGACCCCCCTGAAATCTTGTGCTTTAACCCCCACTCCCTCCCCCTCCTCCTCTGTCCACTCCTCTCGGGCAAAAAAAGAAAAAGTCTGCCCCCAAGGGGAAGCACTCTTGCAGCGAGTGAGGACGTTGCCTCTGAGTGGTCATCTCAGAGGCGAAAACTCTTAAAGCCCCTGCTGAGGCTGACCTCAGTGGAGGGCAAGAACACTGAAAATCCCAGAAACTTTCCTCAGGCCCCAGGTGTCATCACCCTGGTGAGGAACACCGGTGGCAACCTGAGGGTCTGGGACCACATCCACGAAGCAAAAAGACACTTTTCGCAAATAACTATGGTTCAAAGACAACACACCTGAACTCAAAAAAATGGAAAAAAAATTGTTCGGGGAGGTCCCCTGTTTTACTCCACCCCAGTCTCTATAGGGTAGTGAAACTAACATACCCCACGGACGTTGGCGGCATTGTCCTAGACGGACGGATTACGTCCGATGTAGGAACGGGTTCCCTAGGACAGTCCGTCGGGGTCCTATCTGTTAGGGATTTCCGTCCCGTATGTGACTAGTACTTTTGTTGCATGTTTTTGTTGTTTTTTCCTTTTCAGAACTAAATCATGTCTATTAAGATAGCCAGCTTAAATGCGAATGGCCTGAGGATCGTGGCGGCGGCTCGCCTGCTTCGTGACCTCTGTCGTTCGGCGTGGATGTGGCCGCGATCCAAGAGACTCACTTTGTTTGCGAAGTCGACTCGTGTGTGCTGTCTAACGACTATGTCGTCTATTCAGCATATGGGAGCCGGCATGCCAGAGGTGTTTGCTGGTCAAGCGTACCCTGGATGCGAGGATCGACCTTGTCCATGTCGGTGCCGAGGGCCGGCTGATCGTGGCAGATATTGCAGTGAAAAGCAAGTCGTTCCGGCTGGACTGCGGTTTATGCGCCCAATGTCCCAGGGAGCGTGTCTTTCTTCATCAGTGTTGAGCCCTTTCATGGTGCATTCAACACGATAATCTTAGTTGGGGACTGAATGCCGTCCTAACCCCCAAATGGGATAGAGGAAGGGGCGTTGAAGTAGGAGTGGTGATCGTAGCCTGGTTGATCTGATCGGCGAATTCGGTCTCGTCGATAGATACCGGGTCGATCATCCGGATGGGGAGCATGTGGACGTGGACGCATAGTTGGCCTTCTACCCGGGTATCCGCGTACCTGGATAGGATGTTAGTCAGAGAAGCCGACATAGACTTCTTAGAATGTCCAACGTTCCACTGGTTAGCTACTCTCGGACCACAAACTCGTTTGTGCCCGGGTGGTGTTAGACTTTAGGCCTAGGTTGGCTGGTTAGTTGGAAGTTCAATCGGCCCTTATTGGACAGGTGTGACTTTCGTGACCAGCTGACAAAACTAGTTCAGCGGGAATTAACTGGGCGAGTCATTGGGAGTAGGTGGGAAGTTAACTTTAAGGACACCATTAGGTCTTTCGCCACCAAATATAGCCAGCGGCTCAACCTAGATAATAGTGGAGGCAAAGACACTAGTGCTAATTTCGCCCTGGGCGGAGGCTGGAGGGGATCCCCAGAGATAGCCTTAGCTAGGAGGCCCTGGAGCGTCTGACTAGCGGGGCGCTACATGGGTCAGGTAATTAGGCTAAGTTAAGCAAGATGTCTTCCGAAGCTGTGGAACATGGGCGCAGAACTGCGCAAGGAAGAAATTCGCCAGGCCGGCGACCGGTACATTCGAGAGGTACGCGACCCGGAGGGACATCTCCTACATCCACCAATCACGCGACATGCTCCGGCAGCATTTCGAACACCGATTTACCAAGGAGCCTGGACTCCGTGACGAGGAGTTTCGCAGCTATTTGGCTGACTTTCCCCGGCTTTTGCCGGCTGAAGCGGTATGGCTGCGAAGGGGAGATTACGAGGACGAAATCTATGGCCTTGAAGAAGGTCGGCAGAGGCAAGTCGCCAGGCTTGGATGGTTTGCCCTATGAAATGTACTTGAGGATGTCGCACCTTTTTGTCCCGCTCTTGGCTGTCGTGTTCAACCACTGGTTTCGGCAGGGGTCCATCCCCGGTCGGATCACCAGGGGCGTGATCACGCTGTTGAGAAAAGGCAAGAAGGCTGGGAGGGAACTAGATGACTACAGGCCCATAACTCTGCTAAACACAGAGTTAAAGATTTTGGCCAAGATCCTGACGAATCGCTTGCAGCTAGTTGCCGAGTCTCTGTTGGGACCGGATCAGACTTGTTCTGTGAAGGGACGAACAAAATTCAGAGCAACCTGCACTTGATTCGCACGATCGTAGAGGGTGTAGAAGACGACGATGAGGCCGCGCTGATCAATTTGGATCAGTCCAAGGCATTTGATAGGATTGACCATGGCTACCTGGCTGCTGTCCTGCAGGCCGCCGGATTCAAACCCGACTTCAGCCGCTGGATTAGCCTTCTGTATCGCTCCCCCAAGGCTGTGGTACAGGTGAACGGGAAGCTGTCGGGCGCTTTCGCGCTGTCTAGGTCGGTCCGACAGGGGTTGTCCACTGTCTGCTCTCCTTACGTCCTGGCGTTGGAGCCCCTCCTTCGCCGGCTAAGGGACGAGACGGGCAGTCCGGTCCTACGTGGAATCGCAGTCCCTGGCGGAGCTCGAGCCAGGGTTTCCGCGTACGCCGATGACGTAACGACCTTTGTGTCCTCCCTGCAGGACATAGAGGCGGTACAGCAGGCGCTTGTACGGTACGAGAAGGTGACAGGGGCCAGAATTAACTGCGACAAGTCTTCTGGCTTGCGGTTAGGCGCTTGGAAGGGTGTTTCCCTCCCGGGGCCCTTCGATTGGACGGACGGGCCGGTCAAGCTCCCCGAGTTTGGTTCGGTCCGGACTTACAGTTGGAGAAAAACTGGTCTGAAGTACTGGCAAAGGTCGGCGCGTCGGTCAAGGTTTGGCGTCGACGGGGTCTCTCCGTGAAGGGCTTGGCGGAGGTGCAACACATACCTCTTTCCCATGATCCTTTACCGGCTGTCAGTACTTCCCCTTTGTGACGATCATGAGAAGAAAGCCGAGCGTTTGCTATTCTCCTGCCTGTGGAGAGGACGCAAACACATGGTCGACAAAGGAGTCTGTTGCCTCCGTCCGTGTCAAGGGGGTCTGGGATGCCACACTTGAGGAGCCACGTGCTCGCTTCGAGGTTGGCATTTCTCAGGCGCGCGTTGGAGGAAGATCGGTTGCTTGCGGGGGTAGTGAGGGACATGTTCCCTTGCCTTACCATCGCTCCCCCGACCCTATGGCTGACCGTCAGGCCTTGGGTGCGACCGAAATTCCTGCTCGAATGTCTGGCGGCCTACAGGCCATTCCACGGTCCAGTGACCTTTCACAGCCTAGGAAACTCTTCTATCGGGGATTAGTGGAGGGTGCCGTGAAGGATAAGCTGTGGAGTAAGTTTCCTGGCATGTCGAGAGTGGAGTACCGCTCTCATTGGTCTTGGGCGCCAGGTGCGGATTGGTCAGCAACTCTGAGTTTTCTCTGACCTGGCGATTGGCTCGGAATGGTTTGTCGCTCAATGACAAGCGTTTCGCAATGGGCCTGGCGGATTTGCCAGATTGTGAACGTTGCAACCTTGGAATTAAGGAGACGTCGGCGCACGCCTTCTTCCATTGTTCGCGCGTTCGCCCGTTGCGGGCGCGTGTCGGCGAGTTGGACTGCTCGTATCTCGCCGCGGGAGCTGCTCAGTTGATCGCGCATACGCTGTGGACAATGTCGCCCCGTACTCTGGTGTGAAGCGGATGGTGTTTCTGTCGCTACTGGCCACGGCTAGAATGGTGATTTCCGATGACGCGTCTGGAGGAAGTCTTGCGGGAGTGTCGTCTTTCGGATCAGGATCTAATCCGATATTTTGAGCACCAGCTCAAAATGAAGATTAGAACTGAACGGAAACGGCTGCACCCGACAGACTTTAGCAAAAAGGTGGATATATGCAGCGAGCCTGGTTCGTGTGACCGGGGCTAGCCTTGATTTTCTTTTTGTTCTGCCAAGTCACATCGGGGTGGATTCCTCTGGAACCCCTCCCGCGGTTAAGGTTAGCTTTCTTTTTGTATACCTAGTTAATGTGAGTGAATGTATTTGTCCTAGCCTGTTCCCTGTCTCCATTGCTTTTGTTATGATCCAGTTCGAGATTCCCACTGTCCATTATTATTTTGTCCCGTTTTATTCTCGGCTGGGTCAGCCTTATATATTCTCCAGTCCAATTTATTTTTGTACCCAGCTTCTCCATTCCCCTTAGAAAGAGAGCGGCTTGATTTTGTCTCTACAGGCAGAATACAGTGGCCTCTTTAATTACGAGGGTGTGTTTGGGTCTTACTAACATTTTGTATAAATATTCATTTGAAATTGTTTTTTGTTTTGGGGATTTTTGTTTCTTCATACCCCTCCCCATCATATCATCTCATGTACAAATGTTAAAATCTATTTTTGTACTATAATTGTAAATAGTCACAAATTTTGTGTACAAATTTTAAAATCTATTTTTAAATAATCACAAATTTTTATGTACATTTGGGGCGTTTTTGTAGGTCCCCGGTATGTTTTTGCGATATTTTGGTGCTAGATAAGTACGAGTGTTGATGGACAAATTCTTATGGTGAATGAGAATCATTGTAACGTACGCATGGGTCGTGATTCTGATTTAGCTGTGTATAGGACATAGTAACTGAAGACCACCCCAAGTTTTGTTCCCCCTCCCACCTTTCGGCCTTGAGCCATAATTCATGTAAAAATGAATAAATAAAACCAGCCACTTCCCCCCAGACTTTTGTTTGTGTGGATTTTGTGTTGTGGGAGCTTAGTGGAGCATTTGTTCCTCCGTACATTGTCTGCACCGTCTCTGACAGCCACGTTCGAGTTTATTGCTCGGGCCAGCGTAAAAGTAGTGTTCTTCGGAACGCGAAACACCGAAGCAGTTGTCCACCCGTGGCATGGCCACGGCCTAGCCACTCCCCCCCCCCCCCTGTTCGTTGGAAGAGCTCAGTGGAGTAGTTGTTCCGCAGTGATATCTGCCCGCACTTTGTCTCTTGGTCATCTTGATTTCCAGCCCGGGAGTTCATTGCTCGGGCTCAGCGTAAAGTAGCGGTTTCTTCGAGTCGCGAAACACCGGAAAGAAGTTGTCCGGTGATCGGTCACTTTTGTGGCATGGCCACAGAAGGACCGGGGGAGTCGGCACCCCACCACGGCGTCGGTGGGAGATTGGCAACTGTGTGACGCAGACGACGACGACGTCATAGCCCGCACCATGACCGAGTGGGAGAGCATGCTGTTCGGCTCCCCCACACCAGCGGAGATGGCGGCGGCGGCCACACCGTCAGCAGCGACCACCCCAGCAGCGGCGACTGCACCTGCAACAGAGACCACCCCAGCAGCGGCGACTGCACCTGCAGCAGCGACCAGACCAGCAGCGGCGACTGCACCTGCAGCAGCGACCACCCCAGCAGCAGCGAAGACTGCAACCTGCAGCAGCGACCAATCCAGCAGCGGCGACTGCACCTGCAGCAGCGACCAATCCAGCAGCGGCGACTGCACCTGCAGCAGCAACCAAACGTGCAGCAGCAGCAACCAAACCTGCTCCAGCGACCGGATCTGCAGCAGCGTCCGCAGTACCGGCGGCAACTGCAGCAGCAACACCCCCGCCGGCACGGACAGCAGCAGCAGCAGCAGCAGCAGCACCAGCGTCCCCCTTACCCTCGACCTCTGGGTGGAAAGGAGGCAAGAAGATCACGCGTAAGGACGAGGACTATTACCAGTCCATCCAAAAGGATTACGCGGACTACATCAGGGGGACGGGCTCGTCTCGAAGCCGGACCACTTGGCGCAGATCGAGGCGCAGGGTCATCACCCTGATCACCAAGGACCTGAAGACCAAGAAACTGATCGGCGTCCCTAGGATACGTTCGAGGAGGGACTGCAGACACTGAAGATCAGAGCCAGGGCCGTAGCGAGGAGAAGCAACACCACGTGGGACGTCCTGCTGGCTCCGCCGATGAAGCCAAGAACTTAATCGGCGTGGTTCTGGAAACCAAAACGCTCCAGTTCCACACGAGCAAGGCAAGAAGAAGGTGAAAATCACGCTGCACGGCGTCCCCATGGACATTGATGAAGATCACGTCGGCGCCTTCTTCGTGCAATATGGAAGGGTGGCCGAAGTCTCCTCGCTGCGGTCGAAAAGTATGATCCTCACGGGAGACATGATCTGCAGGTGACCCTGGACAAGGAAAACATCGCAAAGATCCCCAACATCCTCACCTGCAGGGGTCGCGCCATCTTCGTCATCGTAGAAGGCAGGAAGCCGTGCTGTTGGGTCTGCGGGTCGGCGGAGCACGTGGCAAAAGCGTGCCCAACCAAGAATCCGGCCCTAAAGGCCCAACCAGCCCAACCGGTCAAGCAGCAACCAGCGGCGCAGGAGAAGGACAGAAAACAAGCACAACCTACGCAGTCTCCCGTGACCAACAAGAACGGCGAATGGCAGGTGGTGGCCGTGAAGAAAGCCAAAAACCTTCCCCGGACAATGTGCCGCCACCTGTCAAGACGCCCGCCAAGCAGACCCCGGTGGGGCTGTCGACTCCTACCAAACCTAAGGAGTCCCCGGCGAAGGCGCCGGCAAAACCAAAGGAGAGGTGTCTCCTCCCAAACAGAGGAAGGCAAGAAGTCCTTCCCCCCAGCAAATGGAAGTACAAAGGACACCCTCCCTGAAACGTGGGAGAGAGGAAGAGGCAGAGGAGCAGCACACAACAACACAAAGGCCAGGAGAAGGAGCCGGAGCAACGAAAGGAGGCCGCGAGCCGAAAAATGCAGCTCTCTACCAGTGTCTCCGGTTAAACAGACTTATGCACTAAAAGGTATGAAGTCTTCCTTCATCCCCGCAAAAGCCTCCCAGTCCCCAGTCTTCTTAAACTGACCCCCCTGAAATCTTGGTGTTTAACCCCCACTCCCCCTCCCCTCCTCCTCTTGTCCACTCCCTCTCGGGCAAAAAAGAAAAAAGCCCTGCCCCAAGGGGAAGCACTCCTTAAAGTGAGTGAGGACGTTGCCTCTGAGTGGTCATCTCAGAGGCGAAAACTCTTAAAGCCCCTGCTGAGGCTGACCTCAGTGGAGGGCAAGAACACTGAAAATCCCAGAAACTTTCCCCAGGCCCCAGGTGTCATCACCCTGGTGAGGAACACCGGTGGCAACCCGAGGGTCTGGGACCACATCCACGAAGCAAAAAGACACTTTTCGCAAATAACTATGGTTCAGCACAACACACCTGAACTCAAAAAAAATGGGAAAAAAAAATTGTTCGGGGAGGTCCCCGTTTTACTCCACCCCAGTCTCTATAGGGTAGTGAAACTAACATACCCCACGGACGTTGGCGGCATTGTCCTAGACGGAGCCGATTACGTCCGATGTAGGAACGGTCCCCTAGGACAGTCCGTCGGGGTCCTATCTGCTAGGGATTTCCGTCCCGTATGTGACTAGTACTTTTGTTGCATGTTTTTGTTGTTTTTTCCTTTTCAGAACTAAATCATGTCTATTAAGATAGCCAGCTTAAATGCGAATGGCCTGAGGGATCGGGGAAAGGCGGCTCGCCTGCTTCGTGACCCTCTTGTCGTTCGGCGTGGATGGGCCGCGATCCAAGAGACTCACTTTGTTTGCGAAGTCGACTCGTGTGTGCTGTCTAACGACTATGTCGTCTATTCAGCATAAGCGGGAGCCGGCATGCCAGAGGTGTTTCTTTGCTGGTCAAGCGTACCCTGGATGCGAGGATCGACCTTGTCCATGTCGGTGCCGAGGGCCGGCTGATCGTGGCAGATATTGCAGTGAAAAGCAAGTCGTTCCGGCTGATTGCGGTTTATGCGCCCAATGTCCCAGGTGAGCGTGTCTCTTTCTTTTCGGCTGTTGGAGCCCTTCATGGTGCATTCAACACGGCTAATCTTAGTTGGGGACTGGAATGCCGTCCCAACCCCCTCAAATGGGATAGAGGAAGGGGGCGCTAGCGGGTGGAGTGGTGATCGTAGCCTGGTTGATCTGATCGGCGAATTTGGTCTCGTCGATAGATACCGGGTCGATCATCCGGATGGGAGCATGTGGACGTGGACGCATAGTTGGCCTTTCTACCCGGGTATCCGCGTACCTGGATAGGATGTTAGTCAGAGAAGCCGACATAGACTTCTTAGAATGTCCAACGTTCCACTGGTTAGGCTACTCGGACCACAAACTCGTTTGTGCCCGGGTGGTGTTAGACTTAGGCCTAGGTTGGCTGGTTATTGGAAGTTCAACCAGTCCTTATTGGACAGGCGGGACTTTCGTGACCAGCTGACAAAACTAGTTCAGTGGGAATTAACTGGGCGAGTCATTGGGAGTAGGTGGTGGGTTAACCTTAAGGACACCATTAGTCTTTCGCCACCAACATAGCCAGCGGCTCAACCTAGATAAGGCTGCGGGAGGCAAAGACACTTAGTGTTAATTTCGCCCGGGCGGAGGCTGGAGGGGATACTCCTAGAGATAGCCTTAGCCAGGAGGCCCTGGAGCGCCTGACTAGCGGGCGCTACATGGGTCAGGTAATTAGGCTAAGTTAAGCAAGATGTCTTCCCGAAGCTGTGGAACATGGGCGCAGAACTGCGCAAGGAAGAAATTCGCCAGGCCGGCGACCGGTACATTCGAGAGGTACGCGACCCGACATCTCCTAAGGTCCACCAACGACATGTGCGAGGCGTTCCGGCAGCATTTCGAACACCGATTTACCAAGGAGCTCGACTCCGTGACGAGGAGTTTCGCAGCTATTTGGCTGACTTTCTCCCGGCTTTTGCCGGCTGAAGCGGTTATTGCGAAGGGGAGATTACGGAGGACGAAATCTACGTGGCTTTGAAGAAGGTCGGCAGAGGCAAGTCGCCAGGCTTGGATGGTTTGCCCTATGAAATGTACTTGAGGATGTCGCACCTTTTTGTCCCGCTCTTGGCTGTCGTGTTCAACCACTGGTTTCGGCAGGGTCCACTCTCGGTCGGATCACCAGGGGGCGTGATCACGCTGTTGAGAAAAGGCAAGAAGGTTGGGAGGGAACTAGATGATTACAGGCCTACAACTCTGCTAAACACAGAGTTAAAGATTTTTGGCCAAGATCCTGACGAATCGCTTGCAGCTAGTTGCCGAGTCTCTCTGTTGGGACCGGATCAGACTTGTTCTGTGAAGGGACGAACAATTCAGAGCAACCTGCACCCCTGATTCGCACGATCGTAGAGGGTGTAGAAGACGACGATGAGGCCGCGCTGATCAATTTGGATCAGTCCAAGGCATTTGATAGATTTGACCATGGCTACCTGGCTGCTGTCCTGCAGGCCGCCGGATTCAAACCCGACTTCAGCCGCTGGATTAGCTCTTCTGTATCGCTCCCCCAAGGCTGTGGTACAGGTGAACGGGAAGCTGTCGGCGCTTTCGCGCTGTCTAGGTCGGTCCGACAGGGTTGTCCACTGTCTGCTCTCCTTTACGTCCTGGCGTTGGAGCCCCTCCTTCGCCGGCTAAGGGACGACGGGCAGTCCGGTCCTACGTGGAATCGCAGTCCCTGGCGGAGCTCGAGCGCTTCCGCGTACGCCGATGACGTAACGACCTTGTGTCCTCCCGCAGGGACATAGAGGCGGCACAGCAGGCGCTTGTACGGTACGAGAAGGTGACAGGGGCCAGAATTAACTGCGACAAGTCTTCCGGCTTGCGGTTAGGCGCTTGGAAGGTGTTTCTCCCGGGGCCCTTCGACTGGACGGACGGGCCGGTCAAGCTCCTCGGAGTTTGTTCGGTCCGGACTTACAGTTGGAGAAAACTGGTCTGAAGTACTGGCAAAGGTCGGCGCGTCGGTCAAGGTTTGGCGTCGACGGGGTCTCTCCGTGAAGGGCTTGGCGGAGTGTGTGCAAACACATACCCTTTTCCCATGATCCTTTACCGGCTGTCAGTACTTCCCCTTTGTGACGATCATGAGAAGGCTCGAGCGTTTGCTATTCTCCTGCCTGTGGAGAGGACGCAAACACATGGTCGACAAAGGAGTCTGTTGCCTCCGTCCGTGTCAAGGGGGTCTGGGGATGCCACACTCTGGAGGGAGCCACGCTCGCTTCGTTGAGGCTGGCATTTCTCAGGCGCGCGTTGGAGGAAGATCGGTTGCTTGCAGTGGGGTAGTGAGGGACATGTTCCCTTGCCTTACCATCGCTCCCCCGACCCTATGGCTGACCGTCAGGCCTTGGGTGCGACCGAAATTCCTGCTCGAATGTCTGGCGGCCTTACAGGCCATTCCACGTCCAGCACCTCACAGCCTAGGAAACTTTTCGGTCGGGGATTAGTGGAGGGTGCCGTGAAGGATAAGCTGTGAGGCAGCTCGGCATGTCGAGAGTGGAGTACCGCTCTCATTAATCTTGGGCGCCAGGTGCGGATTGGCTCAGCAACTTGAGTTTTCTCTGACCTGGCGATTGGCTCGGAATGGTTTGTCGTTCAATGACAAGCGCAAGCCAGCAATGGGCCTGGCGGATTTGCCAGATTGTGAACGTTGCAACCTTGGAATTAAGGAGACGTCGGCGCACGCCTCCATTGTTCGCGCGTTCGCCCGTTGTGGGCGCGTGTCGGCGAGTTGACTGCTCGTATTCGCCGCGGGAGCTTGTGCTCATTGATCGCGCATACGCTGTGGACAATGTGTCGCCCCCGTACTCTGGTGAAGTGATGGTGTTTCTGTCGCTACTGGCCACGGCTAGAATGGTGATTTGGATGACGCGTTCGGAGGAAGTTCAGTGAGGTCGTCTTTCGGATCAGGATCTAATCCGATATTTTGAGCACCAGCTCAAAATGAAGATTAGAACTGAACGGAAACGGCTGCACCCGACAGACTTTAGCAAAAGGTGGATATATGCAGCGAGCCTGGGCTCCGTGACCGGGGCCAGCCTTGATTTTCTTTTTTAGTTCTGCCAAGTCACATCGGGGTGGATTCTCTGGAACCCCTCCTGCGTTAAGGTTAGCTTTCTTTGTATACCTAGTTAATGTGAGTGAATGCATTTGTCCTAGCCTGTTCCCGGCTCCATTGCTTTTGTTATGATCCAGTTCGAGATTCCCACTGTCCATTATTATTTTGTCCCGTTTTATTCCTCGGCTGGGTCAGCCTTATATATTCTCCAGTCCAATTTATTTGGTACCCAGCTTCTCCATTCCCCTTAGAAAGAGAGTGGCTTGATTTTGTCTCATATAGAATACAGTGGCCCCTGACTACGAGGGTGTGTTTGGGTCTTACTAACATTTTGTATAAATATTCATTTGAAATTGTTTTTTGTTTTGGGGATTTTTTGTTTCTTCATACCCCTCCCCCATCATATCATCTCATGTACAAATGTTAAATTCCATTTTTGTACTATAATTGTAAATAGTCACAAATTTTTATGTACAAATTTTAAAATCTATTTTTGTAAATAATCACAAATTTTTATGTACATTTGGGGCGTTTTTTGTAGGTCCCCGGTATGTTTTTGCGATATTTTGGTGCTTATAAGTACGAGTACATTGGTCAAATTCTTATGGTGAATGAGAATCATTGTAACGTACGCATGGGTCGTGATTCTGATTAGCTAGGTATAGGACATAGTAACTGAAGACCACCCCAAGTTTTGTTCCTCCCACCTTTTCGGCTCTGAGCCATAATTCATGTAAAAAAAATGAATAAATAAACCAGCCACTTCAGACTTTGTTTGTGTGGATTTTGTGGTTGTGAGCTTAGTGGAGCATTTGTTCCTCCGTGTTATTTGTTCGCACTCTGTCTCTCGGACATACTGTTTTCCAGCCCGAGTTTATTGCTCGGGCCAGCGTAAAAGTAGTGTTCTTCGAACGCGAAACACCGGGAAGCAGTTGTCCACCTCGTGGCATGACCACGGCCTAGCCACTTCTGTTCGTTGGAAGAGCCTAGTGGAGTAGTTGTTCCGCAGTGATATCTGCTCGCACTTTGTCTCTTGACAACTGGATTTCCAGCCCGAGTTCATTGCTCGGGCTAGCGTAAAGTAGCGGTTTCTTCGAAAACGCGAAACACCGGAAAGAAGTTGTCCGGTGATCGGTCACTTTTGTGGCATGGCCACAGAAGGACCGGGGAAGTCGGCACTCCCACCACGGCGTCGGTGAGATTGGCAACTGTGTGACGCAGACGACGACGACGTCATAGCCCGCACCATGACCGAGTGGGAGAGCATGCTGTTCGGCTCCCCCACACCAGCGGAGGCGGCGGCGGCCACACGTCAGCAGCGACCACCCCAGCAGCGGCGACTGCACCCGCAGCAGAGACCACCTCAGCAGCGGCGACTGCACCTGCAGCAGCGACCAGACCAGCAGCGGCGACTGCACCTGCAGCAGCGACCACCCCAGCAGCAGCGACTGCACCTGCAGCAGCGACCAATCCAGCAGCGGCGACTGCACCTGCAGCAGCGACCAATCCAGCAGCGGCGACTGCACCTGCAGCAGCAACCAAAACGTGCAGCAGCAGCAACCAAACCTGCTCCAGCGACCGGATCTGCAGCAGCGTCCAGACCGGCGGCAACCGCAGCAGCAACACCCCCGCCGGCACGGACAGCAGCAGCAGCAGCAGCAGCAGCACCAGCGCGTCCCCCCACCCTCGACCTCTGGGTGGAAAGGAGGCAAGAAGATCACGCGTAAGGACGAGGACTATTACCAGTCCATCCAAAAGGATTACGCGGACTACATCAGGGGGACGGAGCTCGTCTCGAAGCCGGACCACTTGGCGCAGATCGAGGCGAGGGTCATCACCCTGATCACCAAGGACCTGAAGACCAAGAAACTGATCGGCGTCCCCAGGGATACGTTCGAGGAGGGACTGCAGACACTGAAGATCAGAGCCAGGGCCGTAGCGAGGAGAAGCAACACCACGTGGGACGTCCTGCTCGGCTCCGCCGATGAAGCCAAGAACTTAATCTGCGTGGTTCTGGAAACCAAAACGCTCCAGTTCCACACGGAGTACATGGGCACGAAGAAGGTGAAAATCACGCTGCACGGCGTCCCCATGGACATTGATGAAGATCACGTCGGCGCCTTCTTCGTGCAATATGAAGTGGTGGCCGAAGTCTCCTCGCTGCGGTCGAAAGCAGGATTCCCACGGGAGACATGACCCTGCAGGTGACCCTGGACAAGGAAAACATCGCAAAGATCCCCAACATCCTCACCTGCAGGGGTCGCGCCATCTTCGTCATCGTAGAAGGCAGGAAGCCGTGCTGTTGGGTCTGCGGGTCGGCGGAGCACGTGGCAAAAGCGTGCCCAACCAAGAATCCGCCCTAAAGGCCCAACCAGCCCAACCGGTCAAGCAGCAACCAGCGGCGCAGGAGAAGGATGGCGGAAAACAAGGCCAACCTACGCAGTCTCCCGTGACCAACAAGAACGGCGAATGGCAGGTGGTGGCCAGAAGCAGCCAAAAAACCTTCCCGGACAATGCCGCCACCTGTCAAGACGCCTGCCAAGCAGACCCCGGTGGGGCTGCTCGACTCCTACCAAACCTAGAGGAGTCCCCGGCGAAGGCGCCGGCAAAACCAAAGGAGGTGTTCCTCCCAAACAGAGGAAGGCAAGAAGTCCTTCCCCCCAGCAAATGGAAGTACAAAGGACACCCTCCCTGAAACGTGGGAGAGAGGAAGAGTAAAGAGGAGCAGCACAACAACACAAAGGCCAGGAGAAGGAGCCGGAGCAACGAAAGGAGGCCGCGAGCCGAAAAATGCAGCTCTCTACCAGTGTCTCCGGTTAAACAGACTTATGCACTAAAGGTAAGAAGTCTTCCTTCATCCCCGCAAAAAGCCTCCCAGTCCCCAGTCTTTAAACTGACCCCCCTGAAATCTTGTGCTTTAACCCCACTCCCTCCCCTCCTCCTCTGTCCACTCCCCTCTCGGGCAAAAAAAAAAAAAAGCCCTGCCCCAAGGGGAAGCACTCCCTAAAGTGAGTGAGGACGTTGCCTCTGAGTGGTCATCTCAGAGGCGAAAACCTTAAAGCCCCTGCTGAGGCTGACCCCAGTGGAGGGCAAGACCACTGAAAATCCCAGAAACTTTCCTCAGGCCCCAGGTGTGTCATCACCCTGGTGAGGAACACCGGTGGCAACCCGAGGGTCTGGGACCACATCCACGAAGCAAAAAGACACTTTTCGCAAATAACTATGGTTCAGCACAACACACCTGAACTCAAAAAAATGAAAAAATTGTTCGGGGAGGTCCCCTGTTTTACTCCACCCCCCAGTCTCTATAGGGTAGTGGAAACCACCATACCCCACGGACGTTGGCGGCATTGTCCTAGACGGACGGATTACGTCCGATGTAGGAACGGGTTCCCTAGGACAGTCCGTCGGGGTCCTATCTGCTAGGGATTTCCGTCCCGTATGTGACTAGTACTTTTGTTGCATGTTTTTGTTGTTTTTCCTTTTCAGAACTAAACTGCGTCTATTAAGATAGCCAGCTTAAATG
>JBBBDQ010018789.1:0-33565 GCA_037127315.1 Ascarosepion bandense | reverse complement strand
TTTTCCAGCGACCGGATCTGCAGCAGCGTCCAGACCGGCGGCAACTGCAGCAACAACACCCCCACCGGCACGGACAGCAGCAGCAGCAGCAGCAGCAGCAACACCAGCGTCCCCCTTACCCTCGACCCTGCGGAAAGGAGGCAAGAAGATCACGCGTAAGGACGAGGACTATTACCAGTCCATCCAAAAGGATTACGCGGACTACATCAGGGGGACGGAGCTCGTCTCGAAGCCGGACCACTTGGCGCAGATCGAGGCGAGAGTCATCACCCTGATCACCAAGGACCTGAAGACCAAAACTGATCGGCGTCCCCAGGGATACGTTCGAGGAGGGACTGCAGACACTGAAGATCAGAGCCAGGGCCGTAGCGAGGAGAAGCAACACCACGTGGGACGTCCTGCTCGGCTCCGCCGAAGAAGCCAAGAACTTGATCGGCGTGGTTCTGGAGACCAAAACGCTCCAGTTCCACACGGAGCAAGCACGAAGAAGGTGAAAATCACGCTGCACGGCGTCCCCATGGACATTGCTGAGGACCACGTGGGCGCCTTCTTCGTCCAATATGGAAGGGTGCCGAAGTCCTCGCTGCGGTCGAAAGCAGGACTCTCACGGGAGACATGACCCTGCAGGTGACCCTGGACAAGGAAAACATCGCCAAAATCCCCATCATCCTCACCTGCAGGGGTCGTGCCATCTTCGTCATCGTGGAAGGCAGGAAGCCGTGCTGTTGGGTCTGCGGGTCGGCGGAGCACGTGGCAAAAGCGTGCCTAACCAAGAATCCGGCCTCAAAGGCCCAACCAGCCCAACCAGTCAAGCAGCAACCGGCGGCACAGGCGAAGGATGGCGCAAAACAAGCACAACCCACACAGTCTCCCGTGAGCAACAAAGACGGCGAATGGCAGGTGGTGGCCAGGAAGAAAGCCAAAAAACCTTCCCCGGACAATGTGCCGCCACCTGTCAAGACGCCTGCCAAGCAGACCCCGGTGGGGCTGTCGACTCCTACCAAACCTAGAGTCCCCGGCGAAGGCGCCGGCAAAACTGAAGGAGGTGTCTCTCCCAAACAGAGGAAGGCAAGAAGTCCTTCCCCCAGCAAATGGAAGTACAAAGGACACCCTCCCTGAAACGTGGAGAGAGGAAGAGGCAGAGGAGCAGCACAACAACACAAAGGCCAGGAGAAGGAGCCGGAGCAACGAAAGGAGGCCGCGAGCCGAAAAATGCAGCTCTCTACCAGTGTCTCCGGTTAAACAGACTTATGCACTAAAGGTAAGAAGTCTTCCTTCATCCCCGCAAAAGCCTCCCAGTCCCCAGTCTTTAAACTGACCCCCCTGAAATCTTGTGCTTTAACCCCCACTCCCTCCCCTCCTCCTCTGTCCACTCCCTCTCGGGCAAAAAAGAAAAAAGCCCTGCCCCAAGGGGAAGCACTCCTTAAAGTGAGTGAGGACGTTGCCTCTGAGTGGTCATCTCAGAGGCGAAAACTCTTAAAGCCCCTGCTGAGGCTGACCTCAGTGGAGGGCAAGGAACACTGAAAATCCCAGAAACTTTCCCCAGGCCCCAGGTGTCATCACCCTGGTGAGGAACACCGGTGGCAACCCGAGGGTCTGGGACCACATCCACGAAGCAAAAGACACTTTTCGCAAATAACTATGGTTCAGCACAACACACCTGAACTCAAAAAATGGAAAAAAATTGTTCGGGAGGCTCTGTTTTACTCCACCCCAGTCTCTATAGGGTAGTGAAACTAACATACCCCACGGACGTTGGCGGCATTGTCCTGGACGGACGGATTACGTCCGATGTAGGAACGGGTTCCCCTAGGACAGTCCGTCGGGGTCCTATCTGCTAGGGATTTCCCGTCCCGTATGTGACTAGTACTTTTGTTGCATGTTTTTGTTGTTTTTTCCTTTTCAGAACTAAATCATGTCTATTAAGATAGCCAGCTTAAATGCGAATGGCCTGAGGGATCGGGGTAAGGCGGCTCGCCTGCTTGCACTTCGTCGTTCGGCGTGGATGTAGCCGCGATCCAAGAGACTCACTTTGTTTGCGAAGTCGACTCGTGTGTGCTGTCTATGTCGTCTATTCAGCATATGGGAGCCGGCATGCCAGAGGTGCTTCTTTGCTTGTCAAGCGTACCCTGGATGCGAGGATCGACCTTGTCCATGTCGGTGCCGAGGGCCGGCTGATCGTGGCAGATATTGCAGTGAAAAGCAAGTCGTTCCGGCTGATTGCGGTTTATGCGCCCAATGTCCCAGGTGAGCGTGTCTCTTTCTTTCGGCTGTTGGAGCCCTTCATGGTGCATTCAACACGGCTAATCTTATTGGGGACTGGAATGCCGTCCTAACCCCAAATGGGATAGAGGAAGGGGCGCTAGCGGGTGGAGTGGTGATCGTAGCCTGGTTGATCTGATCGGCGAACTTGGTCTCGTCGATAGATACCGGGTCGATCATCCGATGGGAGCATGTGGACGTGGACGCATAGTTGGCCATCTACCCGGGTATCCGCGTACCTGGATAGGATGTTAGTCAGAGAAGCCGACATAGACTTCTTAGAATGTCCAACGTTCCACTGTTAGCTACTCGGACCACAAACTCGCCGTCCCCGGGTGGTGTTAGACTTTAGGCCTAGGTTGGCTGGTTATTGGAAGTTCAATCAGTCCTTATTGGACAGGCGGGACTTTCGTGACCAGCTGACAAAACTAGTTCAGCGGGAATTAACTGGGCGAGTCATTGGGAGTAGGTGGTGGGTTAACCTTAAGGACACCATTAGGTCTTTTGCCACCAAATATAGCCAGCGGCTCAACCTAGATAAGGCTGGTGGAGGCAAAGACACTTAGTGCTAATTTCCTGCCCGGGCGGAGGCTGGTGGGGATCCCCTAGAGATAGCCTTAGCCAGGAGGCCCTGGAGCGTTCGACTAGCGGGCGCTACATGGGTCAGGTAATTAGAGCTAAGTTAAGCAAGATGTCTTCCGAAGCTGGGAACATGGGCGCAGAACTGCGCAAGGAAGAAATTCGCCAGGCCGGCGACCGGTACATTCGAGAGGTACGCGACCCGGAGGGACATCTCCTGCTGTCCACCAACGACATGTGCGAGGCGTTCCGGCAGCATTTCGAACACCGATCTACCAAGGAGCCTGGACTCCGTGACGAGGAGTTTCCGCAGCTATTTGGCTGACTTTCCCCGGCTTTTGCCGGCTGAAGCGGCTAGCTGCGAAGGGGAGATTACGGAGGACGAAATTCACGTGGCTTTGAAGAAGGTCGGCAGAGGCAAGTCGCCAGGCTTGGATGGTTTGCCCTATGAAATGTACTTGAGGATGTCGCACCTTTTTGTCCCGCTCTTGGCTGTCGTGTTCAACCACTGGTTTCGGCAGGGGTCCATCCCCGGTCGGATCACCAGGGGCGTGATCACGCTGTTGAGAAAAGGCAAGAAGGTTGGGAGTGAACTAGATGATTACAGGCCCATAACTCTGCTAAACACAGAGTTAAAGATTTTGGCCAAGATCCCGACGAATCGCTGCAGCTAGTTGCCGAGTCTCTGTTGGACCGGATCACCCAGTTCTGTGAAGGGACGAACAATTCAGAGCAACCTGCACTTGATCGGCATGATCGTAGAGGGTGTAGAAGACGACGATGAGGCCGCGCTGATCAACTTGGATCAGTCCAAGGCATTTGATAGGATTGACCATGGCTACCTGGCTGCCGTCCTGCAGGCCGCCGGATTCAAACCCGACTTCAGCCGCTGGATTAGCCTTCTGTATCGCTCCCCCAAGGCTGTGGTACAGGTGAACGGAGCTGTCGGGCGCTGCGCTGCCCCAGGGGTCGGTCCGACAGGGTTGTCCACTGTCTGCTCTCCTTTACGTCCTGGCGTTGGAGCCCCTCCTTCGCCGGCTAAGGGACGACGGCAGTCCGGTCCTACGTGGAATCGCAGTCCCTGGCGGAGCTCGAGCCAGGGTTTCCGCGTACGCCGATGACGTAACGACCTTTGTGTCCTCCCGCAGGGACATAGAGGCGGTACAGCAGGCGCTTGTACGGTACGAGAAGGTGACAGGGGGCCAGAATTAACTGCGACAAGTCTTCCGGCTTGCGGTTAGGCGCTTGGAAGGGTGTTTCCCTCCCGGGGCCCTTTCGACTGGACGGACGGGCCGGTCAAGCTCCTCGGAGTTTGGTTCGGTCCGGACTTACAGTTGGAGAAAAACTGGTCTGAAGTACTGGCAAAGGTCGGCGCGTCGGTCAAGGTTTGGCGTCGACGGGGTCTCTCCGTGAAGGGCTTGGCGGAGGTGCAACACATACCTCTTTCCCATGATCCTTTACCGGCTGTCAGTACTTCCCTTTTGTGACGATCATGAGAAGGCGCCTGAGCGTTTGCTATTCTCCTGCCTGTGGAGAGGACGCAAACACATGGTCGACAAAGGAGTCTGTTGCCTCCGTCCGTGTCAAGGGGGTCTGGGGATGCCACACTTGAGGAGCCACGTCGGCCGAGGTTGGCATTTTCAGGCGCGCGTTGGAGGAAGATCGGTTGCTTGCGGGGGTAGTGAGGGACATGTTCCCTTGCCTTACCATCGCTCCCCCGACCCTATGGCTGACCGTCAGGCTTGGGTGCGACCGAAATTCCTGCTCGAATGTCTGGCGGCCTTACAGGCCATTCCACGGTCCAGTGACCTTTCACAGCCTAGGAAACTCTTCTATCGGGGATTAGTGGAGGGTGCCGTGAAGGATAAGCTGTGGAGTAAGCTCGGCATGTCGAGAGTGGAGTACCGCTCATTGGTCTTGGGCGCCAGGTGCGGATTGCTCAGCAACTCTGAGTTTTCTCTGACCTGGCGATTGGCTCGGAATGGTTTGTCGCTCAATGACAAGCGTTTCGCAATGGGCCTGGCGGATTTGCCAGATTGTGAACGTTGCAACCTTGGAATTAAGGAGACGTCGGCGCATGCCTTCTTCCATTGTTCGCGCGTTCGCCCGTTGTGGGCGCGTGTCGGCGAGTTGACTGCTCGTATCTCGCCGCGGGAGCTTGTGCTCATTGATCGCGCATACGCTGTGGACAATGTGTCGCCCTGTACTCTGGTGGAAGCGGATGGTGTTTCTGTCGCTACTGGCCACGGCTAGAATGGTGATTTGGATGACGCGTCTGGAGGAAGTCTTGCGGGGAGGTCGTCTTTTCGGATCAGGATCTTAATCTCGATATTTTGAGCACCAGCTCAAAATGAAGATTAGAACTGAACGGAAACGGCTGCACCCGACAGACTTTAGCAAAAGGTGGATATATGCAGCGAGCCCAGTTCGTGTGACCGGGCCAGCCTTGATTTTCTTTTTTAGTTCTGCCAAGTCACATCGGGGTGGATTCTCTGGAACCCTCCCGCGGTTAAGGTTAGCTTTTTTGTATACCTAGTTAATGTGAGTGAATGTATTTGTCCTAGCCTGTTCCCGGCTCCATTGCTTTTGTTATGATCCAGTTCGAGATTCCCACTGTCCATTATTATTTTGTCCCGTTTTATTCTCGGCTGGGTCAGCCTTATATATTCTCCAGTCCAATTTATTTTTGTACCCAGTTTCTCCATTCCCCTTAGAAAGAGAGCGGCTTGATTTTTGTCTCTACAGGCAGAATACAGTGGCCTCTTTAATTACGAGGGTGTGTTTGGGTCTTACTAACATTTTGTATAAATATTCATTTGAAATTGTTTTTTGTTTTGGGGATTTTTTGTTTCTTCATACCCCTCCCCATCATATCATCTCATGTACAAATGTTAAAATCTATTTTTGTACTATAATTGTAAATAGTCACAAATTTTTATGTACAAATTTTAAAATCTATTTTTGTAAATAATCACAAATTTTTATGTACATTTGGGTGTTTTTGTAGGTCCCCGGTATGTTTTTGCGATATTTTGGTGCTAGATAAGTACGAGTGTTGATGGACAAATTTTATGGTGAATGAGAATCATTGTAACGTACGCATGGGTCGTGATTCTGATTAGCTAGGTATAGGACATAGTAACTGAAGACCACCCCAAGTTTTGTTCCCCCTCCCACCTTTCGGCCTTGAGCCATAATTCATGTAAAAATGAATAAATAAAACCAACCCTTTCCCCCCCCAACTTTTGTTGTGTGGTTTTTGGGTTGTGGGAGCTTAGTGGAGCATTTGTTCCTCCGTGTTATTTGTTCGCACTCTGTCTCTCGGACATACTGTTTTCCAGCCCGAGTTTATTGCTCGGGCCAGCGTAAAAGTAGTGGTCTTCGGAACGCGAAACACCGGGAAGCAGTTGTCCACCTCGTGGCATGGCCACGGCCTAGCCACTTCCCCCTGTTCGTTGGAAGAGCCTAGTGGAGTAGTTGTTCCGCAGTGATATCTGCTCGCACTTTGTCTCTTGACAACTGATTTCCAGCCCGAGTTCATTGCTCGGGCCAGCGTAAAGTAGCGGTTTCTTCGAAAACGCGAAACACCGGAAAGAAGTTGTCCGGCGGATCGGTCACTTTTGTGGCATGGCCACAGAAGGACCGGGGGAAGTCGGCACTCCCACCACGGCGTCGGTGGGAGATTGGCAACTGTGTGACGCAGACGACGACGACGTCATAGCCCGCACCATGACCGAGTGGGAGAGCATGCTGTTCGGCTCCCCCCACACCAGCGGAGGCGGCGGCGGCCACACTGTCAGCAGCGACCAGACCAGCAGCGGCGACTGCACCTGCAGCAGAGACCACCCCAGCAGCGGCGACTGCACCTGCAGCAGCGACCAGACCAGCAGCGACTGCACCTGCAGCAGCGACCACCCCAGCAGCGGCGACTGCACCTGCAGCAGCGACCAATCCAGCAGCGGCGACTGCACCTGCAGCAGCGACCAATCCAGCAGCGGCGACTGCAGCAGCAACTGGGGGACGTGCAGCAGCAGCAGCAACCAAACCTGCTCCAGCGACCGGATCTGCAGCAGCATCCAAACCGGCGGCAACTGCAGCAGCAACACCCCCACCGGCACGGACAGCAGCAGCAGCAGCAGCAGCAGCAGCAACACCAGCGTCCCCCACTTCTCGACCTCTGGGTGGAAAGGAGGCAAGAAGATCACGCGTAAGGACGAGGACTATTACCAGTCCATCCAAAAGGATTACGCGGACTACATCAGGGGGACGGAGCTCGTCTCGAAGCCGGACCACTTGGCGCAGATCGAGGCGAGAGTCATCACCCTGATCACCAAGGACCTGAAGACCAAAAAACTGATCGGCGTCCCCAGGGATACGTTCGAGGAGGGACTGGTGACACTGAAGATCAGAGCCAGGGCCGTAGCGAGGAGAAGCAACACCACGTGGGACGTCCTGCTCGGCTCCGCCGAAGAAGCCAAGAACTTGATCGGCGTGGTTCTGGAGACCAAAACGCTCCAGTTCCACACGGAGTACATGGGCACGAAGAAGGTGAAATCACGCTGCACGGCGTCCCCATGGACATTGCTGAGGACCACGTGGGCGCCTTCTTCGTCCAATATGGAAGGGTGGCCGAAGTCTCCCCGCTGCGGTCGAAAGCAGGATTCCTCACGGGAGACATGACCCTGCAGGTGACCCTGGACAAGGAAAACATCGCCAAAATCCCCAACATCCTCACCCGCAGGGGTCGTGCCATCTTCGTCATCGTGGAAGGCAGGAAGTCAGGAAGAAAGAACTGAATGAAAGAGGAGCAAAAGGCACCAATCAATGAATCCAGTCTCAGCGCCTCAACCATCAATCAACAAGCGCAGCACCGGCGGCACAGGTGAAGGATGGCACAAACGCTGCTGAAATCACAGCTCCAGAGACAACAGCATCATAGCAGTTTGCAGAAGCAGCGCCAGAATATGCCTGCAAAAGAACGCTTCCTTGATGGTCAGCCAGCACCTGCCTGCATGACGTTCACACAGACCCCAGGTAAGCCAGTTGACTCTACTGTCCCGATCAAACTCATAGAAGTCGAGAAACCATGAGATCATGTCCTCAAACGACAGATGAAGCAGGAAGTCCTTTCATGTTGAATAATGATGTCTTCGAAATCCAGAGAGGATAATAAAGATGATAGCCTTGACCATTAATGTCATGAAGATATGTCAGCAGAGCCGAGAACACAGCCCCCACCAGCACTTCCTGTCACCATGTCTGACCACCACCAACAGTTTTCCATCCTGCAAAGCCTCCTGTCCCAGCCTGAACTGAATTTCAGTCCACATTTGATCTTCTTCTTCTTCCTCGTCCATTTTCCTCGCAAAGAAAGTGCCTGCCCTCCAATGCAGTGCCACCTGTGTCATGAGCGATAGATGCGCATTTTTCAGATATTACCCTGGAGGCACATAAACCTCTTGCAGCTTCCCATGAGGTTGACTAAAGGAGGCAAGAACACTGAGGAAATCCCAGAAACTTTCCCAAGGCCCCAGGTGGCATCACCCTGAAGAGAAACACTGGCAAACCTGAGTGGTCTGGGACCACATCCACGAGAAGCCAAAAGACACCTTTCTCGCAACAACTGTTGTCCAGCCAGCACACTGAAACCCAAAAATGAAAAATTGTCTGTAGAGGTGTCTGCCTTGTTCCCACCCCTGAGTCCCCACAGGAGAACAACAGCACCCACCAATGCCTGTTGGCTTTGCCCAGACGGACGGACAGGTCTGAGAGAGAACGTGGGTCTTTGGGAGCAGCCCATTGGGGTCCAGTCCAGCAGGGATCATCCTGGGTGTGACCAGACCATGCAGCAGCGTGAGTTGTGTTTCCTCAGAATTAAACACAGTGTTCAGACAGAGGATGGCTCCAGCCACAGGCCCATGCTGGCACTGATGGACCAAAGGCGGAAGGTGTCTGTTCTGGCTCACAATCTCTGCTGTTCATGATGTGGTCATGCTGACCTGGCTGAGACTACTGTCATGAAATGACTCATGAAGGCCAAACACCACGTCCAAGTCTTATTCAGGAGGCAGGTCACGCCAGAGGCACTTTCTGCCCATTGGCACTGGAGAAGAGACTGACCTGTCCATGTTGCCGAGGCCCACGGATCGGGGAGATCAGGAAGAGCATGTTGTTCAGGCTGACGCGCGTCGACAGGCGCTCGCGTCCCCAGCGAGCACTTTTCGGCCACAGCCTGCTGTTAGTCCAACACGCATAATCTTAGTTGGGGACTGAATGCCGTCCTAACCCCCAAATGGGGGACAGAGGAAGGGGCGCTAGCGGGTAGGAGGCGATTCATTCAATGATCTGATCGGCGAATTTGGTCTCGTCGATAGATACCGGGTCGATCATCCGGATGGGAGCATGTGGACGTGGACGCATAGCTGCCTTCTACCCGGGTATCCGCGTACCTGGATAGGATGTTAGTCAGAGAAGCCGACATAGACTTCTTAGAATGTCCAACGTTCCACTGGCTAGGCTACTCGACCACAAACTCGTTTGTGCCCGGGTGGTGTTAGACTTTAGGCCTAGGTTGGCTGGTTATTGGAAGTTCAATCAGTCCTTATTGGACAGGCGGGACTTTCGTGACCAGCTGACAAAACTAGTTCAGCGGGAATTAACTGGGCGAGTCATTGGGAGTAGGTGGTGGGTTAACCTTAAGGACACCATTAGGTCTTTGCCACCAAATATAGCCAGCGGCTCAACCTAGATAAGGCTGTGGAGGCAAAGACACTTAGTGCTAATTTCGCCCGGGCGGAGGCTGGTGGGGATCCCCTAGGAGATAGCCTTAGCCAGGGAGGCCCTGGAGCGCCCGACTAGCGGGCGCTACATGGGTCAGGTAATTAGGCTAAGTTAAGCAAGATGTCTTCCGAAGCTGTGAAACATGGGCAGCAGAACTGCGCAAGGAAGAAATTCGCCAGGCCGGCGACCGGTACATTCGAGAGGTACGCGACCCGGAGGGACATCTCCTAAGGTCCACCAACGACATGTGCGAGGCGTTCCGGCAGCATTTTCGAACACCGATTTACCAAGGAGCCCGGACTCCGTGACGAGGAGTTTCGCAGCTATTTGGCTGACTTTCCCCGGCTTTTGCCGGCTGAAGCGGCTAGTTGCGAAGGGGAGATTACGGAGGACGAAATCTACGTGGCTTTGAAGAAGGTCGGCAGAGGCAAGTCGCCAGGCTTGGATGGTTTGCCCTATGAAATGTACTTGAGGATGTCGCACCTTTTGTCCCGCTCTTGGCTGCCGTGTTCAACCACTGGTTTCGGCAGGGGTCCATCCCCGGTCGGATCACCAGGGGCGTGATCACGCTGTTGAGAAAAGGCAAGAAGGTTGGGAGGGAACTAGATGATTACAGGCCCATAACTCTGCTAAACACAGAGTTAAAGATTTTGGCCAAGATCCTGACGAATCGCTTGCAGCTAGTTGCCGAGTCTCTGTTGGGACCGATCGACTTGTTCTGTGAAGGGACGTGAACAATTCAGCAACCTGCACTTGATTCGCACGATCGTAGAGGGTGTAGAAGACGACGATGAGGCCGCGCTGTTGATCAATTTGGATCAGTCCAAGGCATTTGATAGGATTGACCATGGCTACCTGGCTGCTGTCCTGCAGGCCGCCGGATTCAAACCCGACTTCAGCCGCTGGATTAGCCTTCTGTATCGCTCCCCCAAGGCTGTGGTACAGGTGAACGGGAAGCTGTCGGGCGCTTTCGCGCTGTCTAGGTCGGTCCGACAGGGTTGTCCACTGTCTGCTCTCCTTTACGTCCTGGCGTTGGAGCCCCTCCTTCGCCGGCTAAGGGACGAGACGGGCAGTCCGGTCCTACGTGGAATCGCAGTCCCTGGCGGAGCTCGAGCCAGGGTTTCCGCGTACGCCGATGACGTAACGACCTTTGTGTCCTCCCGCAGGGACATAGAGGCGGCAGCAGGCGCTTGTACGGTACGAGAAGGTGACAGGGGCCAGAATTAAATGCGACAAGTCTTCCGGCTTGCGGTTAGGCGCTTGGAAGGGTGTTTCTCTCCCGGGGCCCTTCGACTGGACGGACGGGCCGGTCAAGCCCCTCGGAGTTTGGTTCGGTCCGGACTTACAGTTGGAGAAAAACTGGTCTGAAGTACTGGCAAAGGTCGGCGCGTCGGTCAAGGTTTGGCGTCGACGGGGTCTCTCCGTGAAGGGCTTGGCGGAGGTGTGCAACACATACCTCTTTCCCATGATCCTTTACCGGCTGTCAGTACTTCCCTTGTGACGATCATGAGAAGGCGCTTTCCGAGCGTTTGCTATTCTCCTGCCTGTGGAGAGGACGCAAACACATGGTCGACAAAGGAGTCTGTTGCCTCCGTCCGTGTCAAGGGGGTCTGGGGATGCCACACTTGAGGAGCCACGTGCTCGCTTCGAGGTTGGCATTTCAGGCGCGCGTTGGAGGAAGATCGGTTGCTTGCGGGGGTAGTGAGGGACATGTTCCCTTGCCTTACCATCGCTCCCCCGACCCTATGGCTGACCGTCAGGCCTTGGGTGCGACCGAAATTCCTGCTCGAATGTCTGGCCCGCCTTGCAGGCCATTCCATTGTCCAGTGACCTTTCACAGCCTAGGAAACTCTTTCTATCGGGGATTAGTGGAGGGTGCTGTGAAGGGATAAGCCGGGGAGGTTTCGCATGTCGAGAGTGGAGTACCGCTCTCATTGGTCTTGGGCGCCAGGTGTGCGTGACTGGCTCAGCAACTCTGAGTTCTCTCTGACCTGGCGATTGGCTCGGAATGGTTTGTCGCTCAATGACAAGCGTTTCGCAATGGGCCTGGCGGATTTGCCAGATTGTGAACGTTGCAACCTTGGAATTAAGAGACGTCGGCGCACGCCTTCTTCCATTGTTCGCGCGTTCGCCCGTTGTGGGCGCGTGTCGGCGAGTTGACTGCTCGTATCTCGCCGCGGGAGCTTGTGCTCATTGATCGCGCATACGCTGTGGACAATGTGTCGCCCCCGTACTCTGGTGTGAAGCGGATGGTGTTTCTGTCGCTACTGGCCACGGCTAGAATGGTGATTTGGATGACGCGTCTGGAGGAAGTCTTTGCGGGGAGGTCGTCTTTCGGATCAGGATCTAATCCGATATTTTGAGCACCAGCTCAAAATGAAGATTAGAACTGAACGGAAACGGCTGCACCCGACAGACTTTAGCAAAGGTGGATATATGCAGCGAGCCTGGTTCGTGTGACCGGGGCTAGCCTTGATTTTCTTTTTAGTTCTGCCAAGTCACATCGGGGTGGATTCTCTGGAACCCCTCCCGCGGTTAAGGTTAGCTTTCTTTTGTATACCTAGTTAATGTGAGTGAATGTATTTGTCCTAGCCTGTTCCCGGCTCCATTGCTTTTGTTATGATCCAGTTCGAGATTCCCACTGACCATTGTTATTTTGCCCCGTTTTATTCTCGGCTGGTCAGCCTTATATATTCTCCAGTCCAATTTATTTTTTGTACCCAGCTTCTCCATTCCCCTTAGAAAGAGAGCGGCTTGATTTTGTCTCTACAGGCAGAATACAGTGGCCTCTTTAATTACGAGGGTGTGTTTGGGTCTTACTAACATTTTGTATAAATATTCATTTGAAATTGTTTTTTGTTTTGGGGATTTTTTGTTTCTTCATACCCCTCCCCATCATATCATCGTACAAATGTTAAAATCTATTTTTGTACTATAATTGTAAATAGTCACAAATTTTTATGTACAAATTTTAAAATCTATTTTTTGTAATTAATCACAAATTTTTATGTACATTTGGGGCGTTTTTGTAGGTCCCCGGTATGATTTTGCGATATTTTGGTGCTAGATAAGTACGAGTGTTGATGGACAAATTCTTATGGTGAATGAGAATCATTGTAACGTATGTATGGGTCGTGAATCTGATTAGCTAGGTATAGGATATAGTAACTGAAGACCACCCCAAGTTTTGTTCCCCTCCCACCTTTCGGCCTTGTGCCATAATTCATGTAAAAATGAATAAATAAAACCAACCCTTCCCCCCCAATCCTTTGTTGTGTGGTTTTTGGGTTGTGGGAGCTAGTGGAGCATTTGTTCCTCCGTGTTATTTGTTCGCACTCTGTCTCTCGGACATACCGTTTTCCAGCCCGAGTTTATTGCTCGGGCCAGCGTAAAAGTAGTGGTCTTCGGAACGCGAAACACCGGGAAGCAGTTGTCCACCTCGTGGCATGGCCACGGCCTAGCCACTTTCCCCCTGTTCGTTGGAAGAGCCTAGTGGAGTAGTTGTTCCGCAGTGATATCTGCTCGCACTTTGTCTCTTGGACAACTGATTTCCAGCCCGAGTTCATTGCTCGGGCCAGCGTGAAGTAGCGGTTTCTTCAGTAACGCGAAACACCGGAAAGAAGTTGTCCGGGTGATCGGTCACTTTTGTGGCATGGCCACAGAAGGACCGGGGAAGTCGGCACCCCACCACGGCGTCGGTGGGAGATTGGCAACTGTGTGACGCAGACGACGACGACGTCATAGCCCGCACCATGACCGAGTGGGAGAGCATGCTGTTCGGCTCCCCCACACCAGCGGAGGCGGCGGCGGCCACAAGACTGTCAGCAGCGACCGGACCAGCAGCGGCGACTGCACCTGCAGCAGAGACCACCCCAGCAGCGGCGACTGCACCTGCAGCAGCGACCAGACCAGCAGCGGCGACTGCACCTGCAGCAGCGACCACCCCAGCAGCGGCGACTGCACCTGCAGCAGCGACCAATCCAGCAGCGGCGACTGCACCTGCAGCAGCGACCAATCCAGCAGCGGCGACTGCACCGGCACCAGCAACCAACGTGCAGCAGCAGCAGCAACCAAACCTGCTCCAGCGACCGGATCTGCAGCAGCGTCCAGACCGGCGGCAACTGCAGCAACAACACCCCCACCGGCACGGACAGCAGCAGCAGCAGCAGCAGCAGCAACACCAGCGTCCCCCTTACCCTCGACCTCTGGGTGGAAAGGAGGCAAGAAGATCACGCGTAAGGACGAGGACTATTACCAGTCCATCCAAAAGGATTACGCGGACTACATCAGGGGGACGGAGCTCGTCTCGAAGCCGGACCACTTGGCGCAGATCGAGGCGAGAGTCATCACCCTGATCACCAAGGACCTGAAGACCAAAAACTGGATCGGCGTCCCCAGGGATACGTTCGAGGAGGAACAAGATACCTCGAAGATCAGAGCCAGCCGTAGCGAGGAGAAGCAACACCACGTGGACGTCCCAAGCTGGCTCCGCCGAAGAAGCCAAGAACTTGATCGGCGTGGTTCTGGAGACCAAAACGCTCCAGTTCCACACGGAGTACATGGGCACGAAGAAGGTGAAAATCACGCTGCACGGCGTCCCCATGGACATTGCTGAGGACCCACGTGGGCGCCTTCTTCGTCCAATATGGAAGGGTACGAAGTCCCCTCGCTGCGGTCGAAAGCAGATTCCTCACGGGAGACATGTGACCCTGCAGGTGACCTCGGACAAGGAAAACATCGCAAAGATCCCCAACATCCTCACCTGCAGGGGTCGCGCCATCTTCGTCATCGTAGAAGGCAGGGAAGCTGTGCTGTTGGGTCTGCGGGTCGGCGGAGCACGTGGCAAAAGCGTGCCCAACCAAGAATCCGGCCCTAAAGGCCCAACCAGCCCAACCGGTCAAGCAGCAACCAGCGGCGCAGGAGAAGGATGGCGGAAAACAAGCACAACCTACGCAGTCTCCCGTGACCAACAAGAACGGCGAATGGCAGGTGGTGGCCAGGAAGAAAGCCAAAAACCTTCCCCGGACAATGTGCCGCCACCTGTCAAGACGCCTGCCAAGCAGACCCCGGTGGGGCTGTCGACTCCTACCAAACCTAAGGAGTCCCCGGCGAAGGCGCCGCAAAAACCAAAGGAGGTGTCTCCTCCCAAACAGAGGAAGGCAAGAAGTCCTCCCCCCCAGCAAATGGAAGTACAAAGGACACCCTCCCTGAAACGTGGGAGAGAGGAAGAGGCAGAGGAGCAGCACAACAACACAAAGGCCAGGAGAAGGAGCCGGAGCAACGAAAGGAGGCCGCGAGCCGAAAAATGCAGCCTCTACCAAAGTGTCTCCGGTTAAACAGACTTATGCACTAAAGGTAAGAAGTCTTCCTTCATCCCCGCAAAAGCCTCCCAGTCCCCAGTCTTTTAAACTGGACCCCCCTGAAATCTTGTGCTTTAACCCCCACTCCCTCCCCCTCCTCCTCTGTCCACTCCCTCTCGGGCAAAAAAAAGAAAAAAGCCCTGCCCCAAGGGGAAGCACTCCTTAAAGTGAGTGAGGACGTTGCCTCTGAGTGGTCATCTCAGAGGCGAAAACTCTTAAAGCCCCTGCTGAAGCTGACTTCAGTGGAGGGCAAACCAGTTGAAGATCCTAGAAACTTTCCCCAGGCCCCAGGTGTCATCACCCTGGTGAGGAACACCGGTGGCAACCTGAGGGTCTGGGATCACATCCACGAAGCAAAGAGACATTTTGCAAAAGCTACCATGGTTCAGCACAACACACCTGAACTCAAAAAATGGAAAAAAAATTGTTCGGGGAGGTCCCCTGTTTTACTCCACCCCAGTCTCTATAGGGTAGTAAAACTAACATACCCCACGGACGTTGGCGGTATTGTCCTAGACGGACGGATTACGTCCGATGTAGGAACGGGTTCCCTAGGACAGTCCGTCGGGGTCCTATCTGCTAGGGATTTCCGTCCCGTATGTGACTAGTACTTTTGTTGCATGTTTTTGTTGTTTTTTTCCTTTTCAGAACTAAATCATGTCTATTAAGATAGCCAGCTTAAATGCGAATGGCCTGAGGGATCGGGGTAAGGCGGCTCGCCTGCTTCGTGACCTCTTGTCGTTCGGCGTGGATGTGGCCGCGATCCAAGAGACTCACTTTGTTTGCGAAGTCGACTCGTGTGTGCTGTCTAACGACTATGTCGTCTATTCAGCATATGGGAGCCGGCACAGAGGTGTTTCTTTGCTGGTCAAGCGTACCCTGGATGCGAGGATCGACCTTGTCCATGTCGGTGCCGAGGGCCGGCTGATCGTGGCAGATATTGCAGTGAAAAGCAGGTCGTTCCGGCTGATTGGTGGCTTATGCGCCCAATGTCCCAGGTGAGCGTGTCTCTTTCTTTCGGCTGTTGGAGCCCTTCATGGTGCATTCAACACGGCTAATTCTAGTTGGGGACTGGAATGCCGTCCTAACCCCCAAATGGGATAGAGGAAGGGGCGCTAGCAGGAGTGGTGATCGTAGCCTGGTCGATCTGATCGGCGAATTTGGTCTCGTCGATAGATACCGGGTCGATCATCCGGATGGAGCATGTGGACGTGGACGCATAGTTGGCCTTCTACCCGGGTATCCGCGTACCTGGATAGGATGTTAGTCAGAGAAGCCGACATGGATCTCTTAGAATGTCCAACGTTCCACTGGCTAGGTTACTCGGACCACAAACTCGTTTGTGCCCGGGTGGTGTTAGACTTTAGGCCTAGGTTGGCTGGTTATTGGAAGTTCAATCAGTCCTTATTGGACAGGCGGGACTTTCGTGACCAGCTGACAAAACTAGTTCAGCGGGAATTAACTGGGCGAGTCATTGGGAGTAGGTGGTGGGTTAACCTAAGGACACCATTAGGTCTTTTGCCACCAAATATAGCCAGCGGCTCAACCTAGATAAGGCTGCGGAGGCAAAGACACTTAGTGCTAATTTCGCCCGGGCGGAGGCTGGTGGGATCCCCTAGAGATAGCCTTAGCCAGGGAGGCCCTGGAGCGTTCGACTAGCGGGCGCTACATGGGTCAGGTAATTAGGGCTAAGTTAAGCAAGATGTCTTCCGAAGCTGTGAACATGGGCGCAGAACTGCGCAAGGAAGAAATTCGCCAGGCCGGCGACCGGTACATTCGAGAGGTACGCGACCCGGAGGGACATCTCCTAAGGTCCACCAACGACATGTGCGAGGCGTTCCGGCAGCATTTCGAACACCGATTTACCAAGGAGCCTGGACTCCGTGACGAGGAGTTTCGCAGCTATTTGGCTGACTTTCCCGGCTTTTGCCGGCTGAAGCGGCTAGCTGTGAAGGGGAGATTACGGAGGACGAAATCTACGTGGCTTTGAAGAAGGTCGGCAGAGGCAAGTCGCCAGGCTTGGATGGTTTGCCCTATGAAATGTACTTGAGGATGTCGCACCTTTTTGTCCCGCTCTTGGCTGTCGTGTTCAACCACTGGTTTCGGCAGGGGTCCATCCCCGGTCGGATCACCAGGGGCGTGATCACGCTGTTGAGAAAAGGCAAGAAGGTTGGGAGGGAACTAGATGATTACAGGCCCATAACTCTGCTAAACACAGAGTTAAAGATTTTGGCCAAGATCCTGACGAATCGCTTGCAGCTAGTTGCCGAGTCTCTGTTGGGACCGGATCAGACTTGTTCTGTGAAGGGACGAACAATTCAGAGCAACCTGCACTTGATTCGCACGATCGTAGAGGGTGTAGAAGACGACGATGAGGCCGCGCTGATCAATTTGGATCAGTCCAAGGCATTTGATAGGATTGACCATGGCTACCTGGCTGCTGTCCTGCAGGCCGCCGGATTCAAACCCGACTTCAGCCGCTGGATTAGCCTTCTGTATCGCTCCCCCAAGGCTGTGGTACAGGTGAACGGGAAGCTGTCGGGCGCTTTCGCGCTGTCTAGGTCGGTCCGACAGGGTTGTCCACTGTCTTCTCTCCTTTACGTCCTGGCGTTGGAGCCCTCCTTCGCCGGCTAAGGGACGAGACGGGCAGTCCGGTCCTACGTGGAATCGCAGTCCCTGGCGGAGCTCGAGCCAGGGTTTCCGCGTACGCCGATGACGTAACGACCTTTGTGTCCTCCCGCAGGGACATAGAGGCGGTACAGCAGGCGCTTGTACGGTACGAGAAGGTGACAGGGCCAGAATTAACTGCGACAAGTCTTCCGGCTTGCGGTTAGGCGCTTGGAAGGGTGTTTCCCTCCCGGGGCCCTTCGACTGGACGGACGGGCCGGTCAAGCTCCTCGGAGTTTGGTTTGGTCCGACTACAGTTGGAGAAAACTGGTCTGAAGTACTGGCAAAGGTCGGCGCGTCGGTCAAGGTTTGGCGTCGACGGGGTCTCTCCGTGAAGGGCTTGGCGGAGGTGTGCAACACATACCTCTTTCCCATGATCCTTTACCGGCTGTCAGTACTTCCCTTGTGACGATCATGAGAAGGCGCTCGAGCTGCTATTCTCCTGCCTGTGGAGAGGACGCAAACACATGGTCGACAAAGGAGTCTGTTGCCTCCGTCCGTGTCAAGGGGTCTGGGGATGCCACACTTGAGGAGCCACGTGCTCGCTTCGAGGTTGGCATTTCTCAGGCGCGTTGGAGGAAGATCGGTTGTTTGCGGGGGTAGTGAGGGACATGCCCTTGCCTTACCATCGCTCCCCGACCCTATGGCTGACCGTCAGGCCTTGGGTGCGACCGAAATTCCTGCTCGAATGTCTGGCGGCCTTACAGGCCATTCCACGGTCCAGTGACCTTTCACAGCCTAGGAAACTCTTCTATCAGGGATTAGTGGAGGGTGCCGTGAAGGATAAGCTGTGGAGTAAGCTCGGCATGTCGAGAGTGGAGTACCGCTCATTGGTCTTGGGCGCCAGGTGCGGACTGGCTCAGCAACTCTGAGTTTTCTCTCACCTGGCGATTGGCTCGGAATGGTTTGTCGCTCAATGACAAGCGTTTCGCAATGGGCCTGGCGGATTTGCCAGATTGTGAACGTTGCAACCTTGGAATTAAGGAGACGTCGGCGCACGCCTTCTTCCATTGTTCGCGCGTTCGCCCGTTGTGGGCGCGTGTCGGCGAGTTGACTGCTCGTATCTCGCCGCGGAGCTTGTGCTCATTGATCGCGCATACGCTGTGGACAATGTGTCGCCCCGTACTCTGGTGTGAAGCGGATGGTGTTTCTGTCGCTACTGGCCACGGCTAGAATGGTGATTTGGATGACGCGTCTGGAGGAAGTCTTGCGGGGAGGTTGCCTTTTCGATCAGGATCTAATCCGCTATTTTGAGCACCAGCTCAAAATGAAGATTAGAACTGAACGGAACGGCTGCACCCGACAGACTTTAGCAAAAGGTGGATATATGCAGCGAGCCCGGGTTCGTGTGACCGGGGCCAGCCTTGATTTTTCTTTTTTAGTTCTGCCAAGTCACATCGGGGTGGATTCCCCTGGAACCCCTCCCGCGGTTAAGGTTAGCTTTCTTTTGTATACCTAGTTAATGTGAGTGAATGTATTTGTCCTAGCCTGTTCCCGGCTCCATTGCTTTTGTTATGATCCAGTTCGAGATTCCCACTGACCATTGTTATTTTGCCCTGTTTTATTCTCGGCTGGGTCAGCCTTACATATTCTCCAGTCCAATTTATTTTTGTACCCAGCTTCTCCATTCCCCTTAGAAAGAGAGCGGCTTGATTTTGTCTCTACAGGCAGAATACAGTGGCCTCTTTAATTACGAGGGTGTGTTTGGGTCTTACTAACATTTTGTATAAATATTCATTTGAAATTGTTTTGTTTTGGGGATTTTTTGTTTCTTCATACCCCTCCTCTATCATATCATCTCATGTACAAATGTTAAAATCTATTTTTGTACTATAATTGTAACATCACAAATTTTTATGTACAAATTTTAAAATCTATTTTTGTAAATAATCACAAATTTTTATGTACATTTGGGGCGTTTTTGTAGGTCCCCGGTATGTTTTTGCGATATTTTGGTGCTAGATAAGTACGAGTGTTGATGGACAAATTCTTATGGTGAATGAGAATCATTGTAACGTATGTATGGGTCGTGAATCTGATTAGCTAGGTATAGGATATAGTAACTGAAGACCACCCCAAGTTTTGTTCCCCCTCCCACCTTTCGGCCTTGTGCCATAATTCATGTAAAAATGAATAAATAAAACCAACCCTTTCCCCTAGGACTTTTGTTGTGTGGTTTTTGGGTTGTGGGAGCTTAGTGGAGCATTTGTTCCTCCGTGTTATTTGTTCGCACTCTGTCTCTCGGACATACTGTTTTCCAGCCCGAGTTTATTGCTCGGGCCAGCGTAAAAGTAGTGGTCTTCGGAACGCGAAACACCGGGAAGCAGTTGTCCACCTCGTGGCATGGCCACGGCCTAGCCACTTCCCTCTGTTCGTTGGAAGAGCCTAGTGGAGTAGTTGTTCCGCAGTGATATCTGCTCGCACTTTGTCTCTTGGACAACTGATTTCCAGCCCGAGTTCATTGCTCGGGCCAGCGTAAAGTAGCGGTTTCTTCGAAACGCGAAACACCGGAAAGAAGTTGTCCGGTGATCGGTCACTTTTGTGGCATGGCCACAGAAGGACCGGGGGAAGTCGGCACTCCCACCACGGCGTCGGTGGGAGATTGGCAACTGTGTGACGCAGACGACGACGACGTCATAGCCCGCACCATGACCGAGTGGGAGAGCATGCTGTTCGGCTCCCCCACACCAGCGGAGGCGGCGGCGGCCACACTGTCAGCAGCGACCGGACCAGCAGCGGCGACTGCACCTGCAGCAGAGACCACCCCAGCAGCGGCGACTGCACCTGCAGCAGCGACCAGACCAGCAGCGGCGACTGCACCCGGCAGCGACCACCCCAGCAGCGGCGACTGCACCTGCAGCAGCGACCAATCCAGCAGCGGCGACTGCACCTGCAGCAGCGACCAATCCAGCAGCGGCGACTGCACCGGCACCAGCAACCAAACGTGCAGCAGCAGCAGCAACCAAACCTGCTCCAGCGACTGACCTGCAGCAGCGTCCAGACCGGCGGCAACTGCAGCAACAACACCCCCACCGGCACGGACAGCAGCAGCAGCAGCAGCAGCAGCAACACCAGCGTCCCCCTTACCCTCGACCTCTGGGTGGAAAGGAGGCAAGAAGATCACGCGTAAGGACGAGGACTATTACCAGTCCATCCAAAAGGATTACGCGGACTACATCAGGGGGACGGAGCTCGTCTCGAAGCCGGACCACTTGGCGCAGATCGAGGCGAGAGTCATCACCCTGATCACCAAGGACCTGAAGACCAAAACTGATCGGCGTCCCCAGGGATACGTTCGAGGAGGACTGCAGACACTGAAGATCAGAGCCAGGGCCGTAGCGAGGAGAAGCAACACCACGTGGACGTCCTGCTTCGGCTCCGCCGAAGAAGCCAAGAACTTGATCGGCGTGGTTCTGGAGACCAAAACGCTCCAGTTCCACACGGAGTACATGGGCACGAAGAAGGTGAAAATCACGCTGCACGGCGTCCCCATGGACATTGCTGAGGACCACGTGGGCGCCTTCTTCGTCCAATAAGTGGAAGGGCAGTGGCCGAAGTCTCCTCGCTGCGGTCGAAAGCAGGATTCCTCACGGGAGACATGACCCTGCAGGTGACCCTGGACAAGGAAACATCGCAAAGATCCCCAACATCCTCACCTGCAGGGGTCGCGCCATCTTCGTCATCGTAGAAGGCAGGAAGCCGTGCTGTTGGGTCTGCGGGTCGGCGGAGCACGTGGCAAAAGCGTGCCCAACCAAGAATCCGGCCCCAAAGGCCCAACCAGCCCAACCGGTCAAGCAGCAACCAGCGGCGCAGGAGAAGGATGGCTGAAAACAAGCACAACCTACGCAGTCTCCCGTGACCAACAAGAACGGCGAATGGCAGGTGGTGGCCAGGAAGAAAGCCAAAAACCTTCCCCGGACAATGTGCCGCCACCTGTCAAGACGCCTGCCAAGCAGACCCCGGTGGGGCTGTCGACTCCTACCAAACCTAAGGAGTCCCCGGCGAAGGCGCCGGCAAAACCAAAGGAGGTGTCTCCTCCCAAACAGAGGAAGGCAAGAAGTCCTTCCCCCCAGCAAATGGAAGTACGAAGGACACCCTCCCTGAAACGTGGGGAGAGGAAGGAGGCAGAGGAGCAGCACAACAACACAAAGGCCAGGAGAAGGAGCCGGAGCAACGAAAGGAGGCCGCGAGCCGAAAAATGCAGCTCTCTACCAGTGTCTCGGTTAAACAGACTTATGCACTAAAGGTAGTAAGAAGTCTTCCTTCATCCCCGCAAAAAGCCTCCCAGTCCCCAGTCTTTAAACTGACCCCCCTGAAATCTTGTGCTTTAACCCCCACTCCTCCCCTCCTCCTCTGTCCTCCCTCTCGGGCAAAAAGAAAAAGCCCTGCCCCAGGGAAGCACTCCTTAAAGTGAGTGAGGACGTTGCCTCTGAGTGGTCATCTCAGGGCAGAAAACTCTAAAGCCCCTGCTGAAGCTGACTTCAGTGGAGGGCAAACCAGTTGAAGATCCTAGAGAAACTTTCCCCAGGCCCCAGGTGTCATCACCCTGGTGAGAGACACCGGTGGCAACCTGAGGGTCTGGGATCACATCCACGAAGCAAAGAGACATTTTGCAAAGTTACCATGAAGTTCAGCACAACACACCTGAACTCAAAAAAATGGAAAAAAATTGTTCGGGAGGTCCCCTGTTTTACTCCACCCCAGTCTCTATAGGGTAGTAAAACTAACATACCCCACGGACGTTGGCGGCATTGTCCTAGACGGACGGATGCGTCCAAGGAACGGGTTCCCTAGGACAGTCCGTCGGGGTCCTATCTTAGCTAGGGATTTCCGTCCCGTATGTGACTAGTATTTTGTTGCATGTTTTGTTGTTTTCCTTTTCAGAACTAAATCATGTCTATTAAGATAGCCAGCCCAAATGCGAATGGCCTGAAGAGGGGATCGGGGTAAGGCGGCTCGCCTGCTTCGTGACCTCTTGTCGTTCGGCGTGGATGTATTACGATCCAAGAGACTCCCTTTGTTTGCGAAGTCGACTCGTGTGTGCTGTCTAACGACTATGTCGTCTATTCAGCATGGGCAAGCAGAGAGTGTTTGCTGGTCAAGCGTACCCTGGACGAGGATCGACCTTGTCCATGTCGGTGCCGAGGGCCGGCTGATCGTGGCAGATATTGCAGTGAAAAGCAAATCGTTCCGGCTGATTGCGGTTT
Organism: Ascarosepion bandense; assembly: GCA_037127315.1. Classification (NCBI taxonomy): domain Eukaryota; kingdom Metazoa; phylum Mollusca; class Cephalopoda; order Sepiida; family Sepiidae; genus Ascarosepion; species Ascarosepion bandense. The sequence goes on along the minus strand of JBBBDQ010018789.1, from coordinate 10,710 downwards.
ATGCGCCCAATGTCCCAGGTGAGCGTGTCTCTTCTTTCGGCTGTTGGAGCCCTTCATGGTGCATTCAACACGGCTAATCTTAGTTGGGGACTGGAATGCCGTCCTAACCCCCAAATGGGATAGAGGAAGGGGCGCTAGCGGGTGGAGGTGGTGATCTTAGCCTGGTTGATCTGATCGGCAATTTGGTCTCGTCGATAGATACCGGGTCGATCATCCGGATGAGAGAACATGTGGACGTGGACGCGCATAGTTGGCCTTCTACCCGGGTATCCGCGTACCTGGATAGGATGTTAGTCAGAGAAGCCGACATAGACTTCTTAGAGATGTCCAACGTTCCACTGGCTAGGCTACTCGGACCACAAACTCGTTTGTGCCCGGGTCGTATTAGACTTTAGGCCTAGGTTGGCTGGTTATTGGAAGTTCAATCAGTCCTTATTGGACAGACGGGACTTTCGTGACCAGCTGACAAAACTAGTTCAGCGGGAATTAACTGGGCGAGTCATTGGGAGTAGGTGGTGGGTTAACCTTAAGGACACCATTAGGTCTTTGCGCCACCAAATATAGCCAGCGGCTCAACCTAGATAAGGCTGCGGAGGCAAGACACTTAGTGCTAATTTCACCCGGGCGGAGGCTGGAGGGGATCCCTAGAGATAGCCTTAGCCAGGAGGCCCTGGAGCGCTCGACTAGCGGGCGCTACATGGGTCAGGTAATTAAGGGCTAAGTTAAGCAAGATGTCTTCGAAGCTGCTGAACATAGGCGCAGAACTGCGCAAGGAAGAAATTCGCCGGGCGGCGACCGGTACATTCGAGTACGCGACCCGGAGGGACATCTCTAAGGTCCACCAACGACATGTGCGAGGCGTTCCGGCGACATTTCGAACACCGATTTACCAAGGAGCCTGGACTCCGTGACGAGGAGTTTCGCAGCTATTTGGCTGACTTTCCCGGCTTTGCCGGCTGAAGCGGCTAGCTGCGAGGGAGATTACGGAGGACGAAATCTGCGTGAGCTTTGAAGAAGGTCGGCAGAGGCAAGTCGCCAGGCTTGGATGGTTTTGCCTATGAAATGTACTTGAGGATGTCGCACCTTTTTGTCCCGCTCTTGGCTGTCGTGTTCAACCACTGGTTTCGACGAGGGTCCATCCCCGGTCGGATCACCAGGGGCGTGATCACGCTGTTGAAAAGGCAAGAAGGTTGGGGAACTAGATGATTACAGGCCCATAACTCTGCTAAACACAGAGTTAAAGATTTTGGCCAAGATCCTGACGAATCGCTTGCAGCTAGTTGCCGAGTCTCTGTTGGGACCGGATCAGACTTGTTCTGTGAAGGGACGAACAATTCAGAGCAACCTGCACTTGATTCTTTTGATCGTAGAGGGTGTAGAAGACGACGATGAGGGCCGCTGCTGATCAATTTGGATCAGTCCAAGGCATTTGATAGGATTGACCATGGCTACCTGGCTGCTGTCCTGCAGGCCGCCGGATTCAAACCCGACTTCAGCCGCTGGATAGCCTTCTGTATCGCTCCCCCAAGGCTGTGGTACAGGTGAACGGGAAGCTGTCGGGCGCTTTCGCGCTGTCTAGGTCGGTCCGACAGGGTTGTCCACTGTCTTCTCTGCCCCACGTCTGGCGTTTGGGCCCTCCTTCGCCGGCTGAGACAGACGGGCAGTCCGGTCCTACCGTGAATCGCAGTCCTGGCGGAGCTCGAGGCCAGGGTTTCCGCGTACGCCATTGACGTAACGACCTTTGTGTCCTCCCGCAGGGTTATAGAGGCGGTACAGCAGGCGCTTGTACGGTACGAGAGGTGACAGGGGCCAGAATTAACTGCGACAAGTCTTCCGGCTTGCGGTTAGGCGCTTGGAGAGGGTGTTTCCCTCCCGTGGCCCTTCGACTGGACGGACGGGCCGGCCGCAAGCTCCTCGGAGTTTGGTTTGAACGGACTTGCAGTTGGAGCAGAAAACTTATCTTGAAGTACCGGCAAAGGTCGGCGCGTCGGTCAAGGTTTGGCGTCGACGGGGTCTCTCCGTGAAGGGCTTGGCGGAGGTGTGCAACACATACCTCTTTCCCATGATCCTTTACCGGCTGTCAGTACTCCCCCTTTGTGACGATCATGAGAAGGCGCGCTCGAGCGTTTGCTATTCTCCTGCCTGTGGAGAGGACGCAAACATACGGTCGACAAAGGAGTCTGTTGCCTCCGTCCGTGTCAAGGGGACCAGATGCCACACTTGAGGAGCCACGTGCTCGCTTCGAGGTTGGCATTTCTCAGGCGTTGGAGGAAGGATCGGTTGCTTGCGGGGGTAGTGAGGGACATGTTCCCTGTCACCATCGCCCCGACCCCATGGCTGACCGTCAGTGGCCTTGGGTGCGACCGGAAATTCCTGCTCGAATGTCTGCGCCTTACAGGCCATTCCACGGTCCAGTGACCTTTCACAGCCTAGGAAACTCTTCTATCAGGGATTAGTGGAGATAAGCGTGAAGGATAAGCTGTGGAGTAAGCCGGCATGTCGAGAGTGGAGTACCGCTCTCATTGAAACTTGGGCGCCAGGCGCGGACTGGCTCAGCAACTCTGAGTTTCTCTCACCCGGCGATTGGCTCGGAATGGTTTGTCGCTCAATGACAAAGCGTTTCGCAATGGGGCCTGGCGGATTTGCCAGATTGTGAACGTTGCAACCTTGGAATTAAGGAGACGTCGGCGCACGCCTTCTTCCATTGTTCGCGCGTTCGCTCGTTGTGGGCGCGTGTCGGCGAGTTGACTGCTCGTATCTCGCCGCGGGAGCTTGTGCTCATTGATCGCGCATACGGCTGTGACAATGTGTCGCCCCCGTACTCGGTGCAGCGGATGGTGTTTCTGTCGCTACTGGCCACGGCTAGAATGCGGATTTGGATGACGCGTCTGGGAGGAAGTCTTGCGGGGAGGTCGTCTTTCGGATCAGGATCTAATCCGATATTTTGAGCACCAGCTCAAAATGAAGATTAGACGAACGGAAACGGAGCCACCCCACAGACTTTAGCAAAAAGGGGGATATAAGCAGTTGTTCGGCCTGTGTGACCGGGGCTAGCCTTGATTTTCTTTTTAGTTCTGCCAAGCCTACATCGGGGTGGATTCCCCGAACCCCCTCCCGCGGTTAGCTTTCTTTTGCATACCTAGTTAATGTGAGTGAATGTATTTGTCCTAGCCTGTTCCCGGCTCCATTGCTTTTGTTATGATCCAGTTCGAGATTCCCACTGACCATTGTTATTTTGCCCTGTTTTATTCTCGGCTGGGTCAGCCTTACATATTCTCCAGTCCAATTTATTTTTGTACCCAGCTTCTCCATTCCTCTTAGAAAGAGAGCGGCTTGATTTTGTCTCTACAGGTAATACAGTGGCTTTAATTACGAGGGTGTGTTTGGGCTCCATTAACATTTTGTATAAATATTCATTTGAAATTGTTTTGTTTTGGGATTTTTGTTTCTTCATACCCCTCCCCATCATATCATCTCATGTACAAATGTTAAAATATATTTTGTACTATAATTGTAAATAGTCACAAATTTTTATGTACAAATTTTAAAATCTATTTTTGTAAATAATCACAAATTTTTATGTACATTTGGGGCGTTTTTGTAGGTCCCCGGTATGTTTTTGCGATATTTTGGTGCTAGATACGAGTGTTGATGGACAAATTCTTATGGTGAATGAGAATCATTGTAACGTATGTATATCGTGAATCTGATTAGCTAGGTATAGGATATAGTAACTGAAGACCACCCCAGTTTTGTTCCCCTCCCACCTTTCGCCTTGTGCCATAATTCATGTAAAAATGAATAAATAAAACCAACCATTCCCCACCCGGGATTTTGTGTTGTTTTGTAATAAGAAGCTCAAAGCGTAGCATTTGTTCCGCAGTGATATTTGCCACGTTTTGTGTCTTGGGCAACTGTTTTCCAGCCCGGAGTTTATTGCTCGGGCCAGCGTAAAAGTAGTGGTCTTCGGAACGCGAAACACCGGGAAGCAGTTGTCCACCTCGTGGCATGGCCACGGCCTAGCCACTTTCCGTTCGTTGGAAGAGCCTAAAGGAGTAGTTGTTCCGCAGTGATATCTGCTCGCACTTTGTCTCTTTGGACAACTGGATTTCCAGCCCGAGTTCATTGCTCGGGCCAGCGTAAAGTAGCGGTTTCTTCGAAAACGCGAAACACCGGAAAGAAGTTGTTCGGTGATCGGTCACTTTTGTGGCATGGCCACAGAAGGACCGGGGAAGTCGGCAGCACTCCCACCATGTCGGTGGGAGATTGGCAACTGTGTGACGCAGACGACGACGACGTCATAGCCCGCACCATGACCGAGTGAGAGCATGCTGTTCGGCTCCCCACACCAGCGGAGGCGGCGGCGGCCACACCGTCAGCAGCGACCGGACCAGCAGCGGCGACTGCACCTGCAGCAGAGACCACCCCAGCAGCGGCGACTGCACCTGCAGCAGCGACCAGACCAGCAGCGGCGACTGCACCTGCAGCAGCGACCACCCCAGCAGCGGCGACTGCACCTGCAGCAGCGACCAATCCAGCAGCGGCGACTGCACCTGCAGCAGCGACCAATCCAGCAGCGGCGACTGCAGCAGCAACCAAACGTGCAGCAGCAGCAGCAACCAAACCTGCTCCAGCGACCGGATCTGCAGCAGCGTCCAGACCGGCGGCAACTGCAGCAGCAACACCCCGCCGGCACGGAAGCGGCAGCAGCAGCAGCAGCAGCACCAGCGTCCCCCGCACTCGACCCTCTGGGTGAAAGGAGGCAAGAAGATCACGCGTAAGGACGAGGACTATTACCAGTCCATCCAAAAGGATTACGCGGACTACATCAGGGGACGGAGCCCGCCCTGTGGGGCCGGACCACTTGGCGCAGATCGAGGCGAGGGTCATCACCCTGATCACCAAGGACCTGAAGACCAAGAAACTGATCGGCGTCCCCAGGGATACGTTCGAGGAGGGACTGCAGACACTGAAGTATCAGAGCCAGGGCCGTAGCGAGGAGAAGCAACACCACGGGATGTCTCGAGTCAGCTCCGCCGATGAAGCCAAGAACTTAATCGGCGTGGTTCTGGAAACCAAAACGCTCCAAACCACACGGAGTACATGGGCACGAAGAAGGTGAAAAATCAGCTGCACGGCGTCCCCATGGACATTGATGAAGATCACGTCGGCGCCTCTTTCGTGCAATATGGAAGGGTGGCCGAAGTCTCTCGCTGCGGTCGAAAGCAGGATTCCTCACGGGAGACATGACCCCGCAGGTGACCCTGGACAAGGAAAACATCGCCAAAATCCCCAACATCCTCACCTGCAGGGTCGCGCCATCTTCGTCATCGTAGAAGGCAGGAAGCCGCCAAGGTCTGCGGGTCGGTGGAGCACGTGGCAAAAGCGTGCCCAACCAAGAATTCGGCCCCAGCTCCAACCAGCCCAAATCGGTCAAGCAGCAACCAGCGGCGCAGGAGAAGCACAGGAAAATGCTACCACAACCTACGCAGTCTCCCGTGACCAACAAGAACGGCGGAATGGCAGGTGGTGGCCAGGAAGAAAGCCAAAAACCTTCCCCGGACAATGTGCCGCCACCTGTCAAGACGCCTGCCAAGCAGACCCCGTGGGGCTGTCGACTCCTACCAAACCTATGGAGTCCCCGGCGAAGGCGCCGGCAAAACCAAAGGAGGTGTCTTCCCAAACAGAGGAAGGCAAGAAGTCCTCTCTCAGCAAATGGAAGTACAAAGGACACCCTCCCTGAAACGTGGGAGAGAGGAAGAGGCAGAGGAGCAGCACAACAACACAAAGGCCAGGAGAAGGAGCCGGAGCAACGAAAGGAGGCCGCGAGCCGAAAAATGCAGCTCTCTACCAGTGTCTCCGGTTAAACAGACTTATGCACCAGCGTGCGTCTTCCTTCATCCCCGCAAAAAGCCTCCCAGTCCCCAGTCTTTAAACTGACCCCCCTGAAATCTTGTGCTTTAACCCCCACTCCCTCCCCTCCTCCTCTGTCCACTCCCCTCTCGGGCAAAAAAGAAAAAAGCCCTGCCCCAAGGGGAAGCACCTCATAAAGTGCGAGGAGGCGTTGCCTCTGAGTGGTCATCTCAGAGGCGAAAAACTCTTAAAGCTCCCTGCTGAGGCTGACCTCAGTGGGAGGGCAAGAACACTGAAAATCCCAGAAACTTTCCCCAGGCCCCAGGTGTCATCACCCTGCGTAGAGGAACACCGGTGGCAACCTGAGGGTCTGGGACCACATCCACGAAGCAAAAAGACACTTTTCGCAAATAACTATGGTTCAGCACAACACACCTGAACTCAAAAAATGGAAAAAAATTGTTTGGGGAGGTCCCCCTGTTTTACTCCACCCCAGTCTCTATAGGGTAGTGAAACTAACATACCCCACGGACGTTGGCGGCATTGTCCTAGACGGACGGATTACGTCCGATGTAGGAACGTTCCCAGACAGTCCGTCGGGGTCCTATCTGTTTAGGGATTTCCGTCCCGTATGTGACTATACTTTTGTTGCATGTTTTTGTTGTTTTTTCCCTTTTCAGAACTAAATCATGTCTATTAAGATAGCCAGCTTAAATGCGAATGGCCTGAGGGATCGGGGTAAGGCGGCTCGCCTGCTTCGTGACCTCTTGTCGTTCGGCGTGGATGTGGCCGCGATCCAAGAGACTCACTTGTTTGCGAAGTCGACTCGTGTGTGCTGTCTAACGACTATGTCGTCTATTCAGCATATGGGAGCCGGCATGCCAGAGGTGTTTTTGCTGGTCAAGCGTACCCTGGACGCGAGGATCGACCTTGTCCATGTCGGTGCCGAGGGCTGGCTGATCGTGGCAGATATTGCAGTGAAAAGCAAATCGTTTGGCTGATTGCGGTTTATGCGCCCAATGTCCCGCAGGTGAGCGTGTCTTTCTTTCGGCTGTTGGGCGCCTCATGGTGCATTCAACACGGCTAATCTTAGTTGGGGACTGGAATGCCGTCCTAACCCCCAAATGGGATAGAGGAAGGGGCGCTAGCGGGTGGAGTGGTGATCGTAGCCTGGTTGATCTGATCGGCGAATTTGGTCTCGTCGATAGATACCGGGCCGATCATCCGGATGGGAGCATGTGGACGTGGACGCATAGTTGGCCTTCTACCCGGGTATCCGCATACCTGGATAGGATGTTAGTCAGAGAAGCCGACATAGACTTCTTAGAATGTCCAACGTTCCACTGGTTAGGCTACTCGACCACAAACTCGTTTGTGCCCGGGTGGTGTTAGACTTTAGGCCTAGGTTGGCTGGTTATTGGAAGTTCAATCAGTCCTTATTGGACAGGCGGGACTTTTCGTGACCAGCTGACAAAACTAGTTCAGCGGGAATTAACTGGGCGAGTCATTGGGAGTAGGTAGGTGGGTTAACCTTAAGGACACCATTAGGTCTTTTGCCACCAAATATAGCCAGCGGCTCAACCTAGATAAGGCTGCGGAGGCAAAGACACTTAGTGCTAATTTCACCCGGGCGGAGGCTGAGGATCCTCAGAGATAGCCTTAGCCAAGGAGGCCCTGGAGCGTCTGACTAGCGGGCGCTACATGGGTCAGGTAATTAGGGCTAGTTAAGCAAGATGTCTTCCGAAGTTGAACATGGGCGCAGAACTGCGCAAGGAAGAAATCCGCCAGGCCGGCGACCGGTACATTCGAGAGGTACGCGACCCGGAGGACATCTCCAAGGTCCACCAAACGATACGTGCGAGGCGTTCCGGCAGCATTTCGAACACCGATTTACCAAGGAGCCTGACTCCGTGGACGAGGAGTTTCGCAGCTATTTGGCTGACTTTCTCTCGGCTTTTGCCGGCTGGAAGGGTTAGCTGCGAAGGGGAGATTACGGAGGACGAAATCTACGTGGCTTTGAAGAAGGTCGGCAGAGGCAAGTCGCCAGGCTTGGATGGTTTGCCCTATGAAAATGTACTTGAGGATGCTCACCCTTTTGTCCCGCTCTTGGCCGTCGTGTTCAACCACTGGTTTCGGCAGGGGTCCATCCCCGGTCGGATCACCAGGGGCGTGATCACGCTGTTGAGAAAAGGCAAGAAGGTTGGGAGGGAACTAGATGACTACAGGCCCACAACTCTGCTAAACACAGAGTTAAAAGATTTTGGCCAAGATCCTGACGAATCGCTTGCAGCTAGTTGCCGAGTCTCTGTTGGGACCGGATCAGACTTGTTCTGTGAAGGGACGAACAATTCAGGAGCAACCTGCACTTGATTCGCACGATCGTAGAGGGTGTAGAAGACGACGATGAGGCCGCGCTGATCAATTTGGATCAGTCCAAGGCATTTGATAGATTGACCATGTGGCTACCTGGCTGCTGTCCTGCAGGCCGCCGGATTCAAACCCGACTTCAGCCGCTGGATTAGCCTTCTGTATCGCTCCTGCTGTGGTACAGGTGAACGGAAGGTCGGGCGCTTTCGCGCTGTCTAGGTCGGTCCGACAGGGTTGTCCACTGTCTTCTCCTTTACGTCCTGGCGTTGGAGCCCCTCCTTCGCCGGCTAAGGGACGAGACGGCAGTCCGGTCCTACGTGGGAATCGCAGTCCCTGGCGGAGCTCGAGCCAGGTTTCCGCGTACGCCGATGACGTAACGACCTTTGTGTCCTCCCGCAGGGACATAGAGGCGGCACAGCAGGCGCTTGTACGGTACGAGAAGGTGACAGGCCAGAATTAACTGCGACAAGTCTTCCGGCTTGCGGTTAGGGCGCTTGGAAGGGTGTTTCCCTCCCGGGGCCCTTCGACTGACGGACGGCCGCCGGGCTCCTCGGAGTTTGTTCGGTCCGGACTTACAGTTGGAGAAAACCGGTCTGAAGTACCGGGCGTGTGTGCTGTCGGCGCGTCGGTCATGCTCGCGTCAGACGGGGTCTCTCCGTGAAGGGCTTGGCGGAGGTGTAACACATACCTCTTTCCCATGATCCTTTACCAGCTGTCAGTACTTCCCTTGTGACGATCATGAGAAGAGGCTCGAGCGTTTGCTATTCTCCTGCCCGTGGAGAGGACGCAAACACATGGTCGACAAAGGAGTCTGTTGCCTCCGTCCGTGTCAAGGGGGTCTGGGGATGCCACACTTGAGGAGCCACGTGCTCGCTTCGAGGTTGGCATTTCTCAGGCGCGCGTTGGAGGAAGATCGGTTGCTTGCGGGGGTAGTGAGGGACATGTCTTTGCCTTACCATCGCTCCCCTCTGACCCTATGGCTGCTGACCGTCAGGCCTTGGGTGCGACCGAAATTCCTGCTCGAATGTCTGGCGGCCTTACAGGCCATTCCACGGTCCAGTGACCTTTCACAGCCTAGGAAACTCTCTCTATCGGGGATTAGTGGAGGGTGCCGTGAAGGATAAGCTGTGGAGTAAGCTCGGCATGTCGAGAGTGGAGTACCGCTCTCATTGGTCTTGGGCGCCAGGTGCGGATTGGCTCAGCAACTCTGAGTTTTCTCTGACCTGGCGATTGGCCTGGAATGGTTTGTCGCTCAATGACAAGCGTTTCGCAATGGGCCTGGCGGATTTGCCAGGATTGTGAACGTTGCAACCTTGGAATAAGGAGACGTCGGCGCACGCCTTCTTCCATTGTTCGCGCGTTCGCCCGTTGTGGGCGCGTGTCGGCGAGTTGACTGCTCGTATCTCGCCGCGGGAGCTTGTGCTCATTGATCGCGCATACGCTGTGGACAATGTGTCGCCCCCGTACTCTGGTGTGAAGCGGATGGTGTTTCTGTCGCTACTGGCCACGGCTAGAATGGTGATTTGGATGACGCGTCTGGAGGAAGTCTTGCGGGGAGGTCGTCTTTTCGGATCAGGATCTAACTGATATTTTGAGCACCAGCTCAAAATGAAGATTAGAACTGAACGGAAACGGCTGCACCCGACAGACTTTAGCAAAAGGTGGATATATGCAGCGAGCCTGGTTCGTGTGACCGGGGCTAGCCTTGATTTTCTTTTTTTAGTTCTGCCAAGTCACATCGGGGTGGATTCCTCTGGAACCCCTCCCGCGGTTAAGGTTAGCTTTCTTTTGTATACCTAGTTAACGTGAGTGAATGTATTTGTCCTAGCCTGTTCCCGGCTCCATTGCTTTTGTTATGATCCAGTTCGAGATTCCCACTGTCCATTATTATTTTGTCCCGTTTTATTCTCGGCTGGGTCATTCTTATATATTCTCCAGTCCAATTTATTTTTGTACCCAGCTTCTCCATTCCCCTTAGAAAGAGAGCGGCTTGATTTTGTCTCTACAGGCAGAATACAGTGGCCTCTTTAATTACGAGGGTGTGTTTGGGTCTTACTAACATTTTGTATAAATATTCATTTGAAATTGTTTTTTGTTTTTGGGGATTTTTTGTTTCTTCATACCCCTCCCCATCATATCATCTCATGTACAAATGTTAAAATCTATTTTTGTACTATAATTGTAAATAGTCACAAATTTTTATGTACAAATTTTAAAATCTATTTTTGTAAATAATCGAAATTTTTATGTACATTTGGGGCGTTTTTTGTAGGTCCCCGGTATGTTTTTGCGATATTTTGGTGCTAGATAAGTACGAGTGTTGATGGACAAATTCTTATGGTGAATGAGAATCATTGTAACGTACGCATGGGTCGTGATTTGATTAGCTAGGTATAGGACATAGTAACTGAAGACCACCCCAAGTTTCACCCTCCCACCTTTCGGCCTTGAGCCATAATTCATGTAAAAATGAATAAATAAAACCAACCA